>KN727418.1:10784-22842 GCA_000816745.1 Ancylostoma duodenale
AATCGATGGATTGCACATGCGAGAATTCGCCTGCAGGGCCCATCAGTTCGTGGATAACTAGGGTGATCTAGACCTCGTGCTGAACTTCTCTGACTCGAAATCAGGGAACGCTTTTCACAGAGTTCATTGAGCATGATCAGCTCTATCTTGTCTCAGACTTTCAATTTTCTAAGCCCTTATACTTTTTTGGGAGCCCGATAGGAAATCTTCCAAATTTTCGGGTCTCAGATGGGAAATTTCACATCTAACTCACTCAAATAGAAGCAAACTTTGGGCCTCGATAATGGGGGATAGGATTGGTTGCTTGGAGCACTATTACCCTAAGGTATTCTTATTTCGATAGTAGGCAAACTCTCTGTGTAGGAGTTAAAGATATGAGAACCTCGCAATTGAAAGAGATGGTGAAAACGGAGTAAATCTGTTTAAGAAATCACTGAAAAGCCATTTGCAGATGTCACAATTGGTTTACAGAATCTGGCTCCACGAAGTTTTTTCGTTCTTCCGCAACTTAGATGGGAAATCTATTCGCCAAATTCCCATCGATTTCCCACTGAGCTCCCAAAAAGATATGAAGCCATAGAAAAATGAAACTCTGAGAAAAGGTAGAGCTAACCATGCTCTGTGAAAACAATGAGAACCGTTTGCTGATTTCGGGTCAGAGAAGGTCAGCGTGAGGTCTAATTCACCCTAGTTTTCCACGAACTGACGGGCCCTGCAGGCGAATTCTTGCTTGTGAAATTGATCGATTTCGCTTACCACACTTCATTTTCAAATGTTTCCTCCACATTCATTTCTGAAGTGGTTTCGATCCGTGCAAAAATTTCTTGGAGGCGCCGGAAATCGAACCCGTGGGCGCGCAAGTGACGACGCTGAAACCGATTTTTCGCATGCGCTGCGAATCAGTCCTGTTTTGCCCCATAATGACGTGATCGTTCCTGCTGGCAAGTGCGGACCGTCACTCATCATAATGTCATGAGAGAATCATAACTTCCACGTTGCATTCATTTGTCAAGCCACCTCTCTACGTTCCCCACCACAACCCCTACAACACCGACCCCCCCCCCCCTCTTCCCAGCCCCCTTCCATAGGACCCCGTGGAAAATTCCCATCGTACGCTTCACCCTGTTCATCTCTCAAGTCTCTGAAAGAATGCATATAGCTGTTTTTGTAGGGGGGTGATGGTGCTGATCAAATTGCCGTTTTGCATTGTAATCTCGATTTCGTTGATTTCTTCAAAATTCTTTTTTTTTTGTAGAGCGGTGTAGTTTCCAATTTTGCTAGAGTTTTCATCATTAGACTGACCCTTCCTTGCAGAATCTTTATCGTATTTGTTTCCTTCAGAAACCCTTCAGAAACCAGCGCACACGCACCTAAAAAATCTCAAAATCGATCCCGAAGTAACAAACCGCTCTTAAACGGGCACAGCTCCAGTTTCAGGTAGCAACTAGAAAATCTGAACTGCTGGAAACCCGTTATTCGTGTGACATTAATCTGGATGCTTTACTGCAAGACAAATGGCTCTGAAGGCAGTTGCGGCCATGTATGTAGAAGAAAGCATGTGCATGAGTATCGAAATATCGAGCGGGTTAGTGGGAGACTATGCAGGTAGTTCTTGACAAGGTGCAAATGAGATGCGAAAGAAGTAAGTTCTAATCACTTTTCATCTAAATTGTCACCAACCCCTATTTCTTCCCAAGCAGTTTCTCCTCTTGAGGTGTAAGCTGATAGTAAGGCCTCACAAACTGGCAGTCACTATTTTCGGTTTTGCAACCTAAAAATACGCTGAAAATAGGCGTTGTGAGTGTACTAACCAAAAATCATTGCACTTACCCAAAACGTACATAGTGTCGTCTTCTAAATTAACATTATCACACCCATCGAGATTGATTGTTCTTGTTCTTGTAGTTTTCTGCCTGTTAGCTTCATTCTGCATTTGGATATGTCAAAATTCGAAGAATAGCGTGAAGTTGCTTAAAAATACACACAACATGGTTATTCTTATCTATATTTAATGAAAGGGAAAGGAACGAACCTTGTAGTACTTCTCGTACATCATCTGGTAAACCTTTCCTTCTAACTCAGCTGCGGTGACGAGAGCCACTGCAAGGAAAAGGCTCACAGTAATTCAGTATTCTGAGAGCATGATAGGTCCCAGATTTCAAGCAGCTCTCTTTTTTTTTGCCCGTAAGCTTCTGCTGAGGTGAGGAAGAAAGAGGCTTCTTTGTCCCTTTCTACCAACATCGGTCGATGCCTCATTTATTCGGCTTTTGAATAACATTATACACTACGTAATTGACCTTTGAAGGGGATGGAGCCGGAAGAAAGATTCGAAATTCCCTCCAACACGAAATCAAAGAAATGCGCGAAACTTGAATGCAAAAGCTCCCAGTATGTAGTTCAGGCCCGCTCGCGTGTGCCCCACAATCTGCGCCTTGAAACTTTGATTGCTAGCACATCCGACAATTCCATTGACGTCACCGTTCTCATCCTCGATCAATCATTTAGTGGGGCGCAGCGATTCGGTTCGCACTAGCGAGAATTCCTATACTTAAAGCATCTCACCGGTGTTGGCTTTCTTGATGTCTGCCTCATTGATTTCGGAGATTGCCGGGCAATTCTTAGAGTATGCGAGGGCACCCAAAGCCAAAACAGCAATCAGAGCTCTCATACTGAGCACCACTGGGTGTTTTGCAATACAGAGAAACTGAAATATGTTGATATTATATAACGTCAAGGGCTCTCTCGCTCAAACAACAAAAATGTATTGATATGATGAATGAGAAAGGTGAGAGAATGAGAGCTTGTGAATGAGAAAAAGAACTTGTTGTGCCTGGTAATGGAGCGGTGAGCCTTTTTGCTGAATTTATACGCGATGCCTTCTGTGAATTCACCTGTTCATCGACATGTGATTGGACATGATTTTGTTCACATTCAAAAAGGTTATCCAATTATTCCATTGGCCCAGGTGAACTTTCCAGAACTCATTTGTTTTCAAAATTCTGCTAAATTCTAATCCCCACCTTTTTAGGTGGACAGAAATTGATTACCATCGATTTGTACTAAATTTGCGAATAGAAAATAGTGACACGCTCTTAGGTCCAACATGTGTACAGTACCGGTCGGAAAAGAAATCACCTTTTGAACTTCATTTTTTCGCCTTTTTTCCAATCAAGGCTTGAAATTTCTCATTTTGATGGGCGATGTAGCTCCTCACTGCGGATGGCTACCATTATCTCAATTGTTCTACCCATTTCTACTAGAGAGGAATTTTTAGTCATGAATCTCAAAATCCCTAATTTCACTACTGCTCACATTCAACAAACTTGCAACTTTGAGTGATGGAGATTTTATAAGAATCTAACTTTACTCAGCAGAAACATAGGTCTATATCTGAGAGAATATTAGTGCATAGGGATGAAACCTCAATCTCTTCGAGCTTGATCGATAATTCATCGCAAGCGCGTTAGGCAGTTTCAGCCATTATGAATCGCATCTACGGCCCTGTTTCGAGCTGAGTCCCGTTCCACATGATAAGCTAACTAGAGCTTGAGGAGCTTGATCGTTCCGCAGTCCTGAAGATTTTCAATCATTTCAGATATCCTAGCTGACATTTATTTATTTATTTATTTATTTATTTATTTATTTATTTATTTATTTATTTATTTATTTATTTATTTATTTATTTATTTGTTTATTTGTCGGGCATGTACACGTTCACGCAATAGCCAGTGACAAGCAGTCAAAATACAAGAAATCAGATAAAGTTATTCGGTCTTTTCCTGGGAAGAGAGTATTTCTCAGGGAATACATTAGTACGCAATAGTTTGTTGAAATCGGAAAGAACTCTGTTCGTAAAAAATTTCGATCTGATCTGAGTTTTAGCAGTGGCGGTCGAAAGCCTGAGCGGAGCTCCTCCCGTTTTGAATCAGTAACAGTGAAAAACTCATCAGGACCAAGCCTAACTAATCTTTTAAGTAATTTGTATGGAAGTAATAAGTCATTCCGCTTTCTTCTACATTCTAATGATTTTAGGCCGAGGATTTTACTGCGTTCAATTCTTTTTTTTGTGGAGGATGAAGAGTTCGTAAGGGAACCCTTGCATATCGTCGAGCGATATGCCAGCTACAGGGTCTGGGTAGACATTTACATCTGGGGCTTTCCAATAATCCTGGGTTAAGAGTTCCGTGCTCTACTTCCGGGATTTGTCATTGAACATGAGGAGTATGATTTTGCAAGCGCTTCATTTGAATCACGTAACCGATTTCAAGCTTACTTGACTCGCTTCAACAGAAACAGAACAAGATAACTCACTATCCTGATACCTGCTGAAGATCGTAGCATTTCTGCCTGCCATATTTTACCTAATTCAAGACTTGGTGGCCTTCGTCTTGCAGGGTACTCTAGTAAGCCATGATAATGATTATATGCAGCAATCTCCCTCATCGAAGCTTTATTCACTGCCAAACAGAGCTACTTTTTTACAGAGCTATACAGAGAGCTATACACCATACAGAACTTGAAACTCGTGAAAAAGTGTGCACCACTCACTGGTGTACGAGGCTACGATGTCTGGATTCGAATAAATGGTAATACAAGACAAGACTCAGCTCGAAATGTTGCCGTAGTTGAAGTCTAGAGTGGCTGAAACAGCTGGAGGAGCGTAATTTCAAAGTACTTTCCGTAATTTCAGAGTACTTCCTATTAGGCTCCTAAGATATCAATGCATTGATATTCTCAGGCATTTTCTGGAGCCAAACGGCATCAAATACGTTTTGGGAACACGCTAAGGCGAGGATCGAAACGAGCATCCGGGTGTTTTCCCACACGGTAACCGCGTCCAGGCTAATGTAGGGCCGCTGAAAACGGGGCCTGCATTCCTGTACACACGAGGAGCGCTTTGAATGAATTTATACTTGCCGCCTGAAATGAAATTCTGTGAACTGACAAAGGTTTATGTTATGGCCGTCTTTTTTTTTGTGAATCACGGACTTTTTTACCATTAATTTACAGGACTTTCAAAATGACTATTTGAATTGAGCTACCGTTAAATACATAGCTGCAGACGTTATCGTTCATGAAATCATTATTACTCCTACATTTGTGATGGTGCATTGGACATTGGAAAGTGCTTTAGATGTCATGGACTACCCTTGTAGTGTACATTAACGGATCTTGCTAGGAACGACTGTGCCTAGCTTTTAATTCTATATGGCAAAAAAACACAATTTCCACTCTATTGAACTTTATTGGTTTTCGAGCTGTGATAGACTGTTTACCATTTCCTGTTCTCGGGGGGCTTCCAAGTGCAATACCACAGGAAAAATGCGAGAGTTTGAGCTGCTCGATCAAAACAGAACCTATATATTATGATAGAAAGCCACAGGTTAGACGCTGTGTTCATCTAGTAAATGTCCTTCAGAAGCTCTACCACACTGATATGAAAATATCTCACCCAGTGGATAGTGCTGTGGAATCTTTTGCTGAAAAAAAAAACTCAAAACTGACCCTGAGGCAAGACATTACCTTCAACCGGTCATATGTCTACTTTTCGAGCTTTAGACAGTGGCGAAAAAAACGTGAACTGTCGGAAACGTTGTTTTTTTGGAAGACAGTGCTCTGAATAATGCAGGACTAATGGGTATAATGCCACTTGGGATGTCATATGTGGATGTACTCACGTGCATGCACATGTAGGCTCGATTCAGTTGCCACAAAGACATTGACAAAGCAATGACTTTTTATGCCTTCAAATAATACAACTGTTTTGTAATCTTATCTTGGACGGAAGTCATCGCTTCTCCAGCAGTGCCTCTTCTTCAGAAGTGAGCTGGTCAACAGGCCTCGCAAAGCAATGACGGTTGCCGCGTTTACAACCTAGAAAATGCTTCCTGATTAGTAAATGATGTGAATACCGTAATCAGAGGTATCTGTACTTACCCAAAACATAGTCGTTATTGACTTTAAGGTTACATTCTTTGCTTCTGATTGTTCCGAAAGTTTGGTACTGCGTAGGAGCAGGATTCGGGGCCTATAGAATTGGTTGTTGTCTGAGGAAAATCGTGGTGCATTTCAAGATTAAAAGCATCATAGTACTTCCAGTAGCATCATAGTACTTTCAGTAGTCCAAGAAGTAAAATTTAGGCGCCTTCCTCGACACGGTGACGTAGGCTACTACAGGAAAAAGAACTTATTCACAATACTATAATTTCTCTGAGAGCATGGTAGAACAAGGATTTAATCAATTCTTTTTCACATACGTAAGCGTGCATTGTTGTTGAAAAAGTCTTTCCCTCTCTTCTCCTTACTTTGCCTCAGAAGACTTCTACTGTCCACATCTACGAGCAACACATTCGTTACAACTGCCACACAACTACGACAACACATTAATTACTTGACTTCTGCTAAATCTATAATATATATGTGCATATGCACCAAAGATTCCGCAGAGAAAGAAAAGAAAGTCCTTTGCCCATTGGATGCTCTATTCTTCCAGAAGGCATAATACAAAAATTCTTTTCGGAGGCCGATACGAGGCCCATCTCCGGCGGATCGGATACCCGCGACAAACCCGCACATGCCGCAGTGGATTCACACATCTCTGCGCTATATTCGCGGTGGAGCTGATTGAACATCGATGAGGTCGAAGCAACTCCTCTTGTGGACGTCTACGGTCAAGAGAATATGATAGCGAGATTCGGAGCATTTGTTTAGGAAGGAAGGTTGGCTTAGAGAAGATGATGAGATACACAGTCAGCTTTCTGGTTGGAGGTTGACTGAACACGCGGCCAGATTATGACTTGCACAAAGTGAGTGCATGAAACCCAGGTGCAGGTCCCAATGGTTTGGACCCGCTCCCAGTGCAGCACCATCTGCTTCTTCCACTTTGATTGCCTCTGCACACGCTCATTCCATCCACATAACCATTTCCATTCTCGATCAGCCTTTTGGTGTGGTTCAGTGAGTCAGTGTTACCGAAATTTACTATGTTCAAAGCATCTTACCGGAGTCGACCCTGTTGATGTCATGCTCTGTTATTGGGGTACTTTGCGGGCAATTGTAACAGTGTGCAAGGGCACACAGAGCCAGAACAACAATGAAAGTCTTCGTTCTGGAACCGCTCGGCGTTTTGCCCTGTAGCAAGAACCTGAAGTGTCTCGATATTTGATGAAGTCAAAGCAACAGAAAGGACGGATACGTGCGAGCACTCTTATCTGAGCAACAGGTTTGCAGTTTGTGATTGGAGAGAGACTCTCTCGATTCAATAAACGTAAGAAGTACTGACAGGAAGAATGAGAAAGATGGAGGAATGAAAACTAGATGTGCCTCGCTATAGGGCGATGGGCCTTTCTGTTGAATTTATACTCGGTGCTCTCTGTGATCTCACCTGTTTTTCAGGATTACATTCATATTGAAAATGTTATCCATCTATTTGGAATAGATAAAAAGCCCCAGAGCTCGATCTTTTTTTTTTGGAATTGTGCAAGATGCTGATTCTCCTACGCTTGGCTCCATTTGTGTTGACATTAGTTGATTCGCATTGATTTGCGCTGAATTCACCCATGGTAAGTGATAATACACTTCCGGACCCAACGCAGATGATGCGAACATAAATCGCGATTCACAACTAAACGAATGAGCTGTTGCTAAAGCTACTCCATATTGCTGGTACGTACATAGGTATCTGAGAATGGAGCCGTCGCCATCAGTGGACTTCAATTCAAGCTCCCTCTGGCAACTGATGCTAATTTCATAAGTATGGAAGTCGAAACGCAACGCCGGCTTTGCCGAACGAGAACGGACTGCATTTTGGTGCTACCCTTCATGCTTGTCCTTATATCTGAATAAAATCACATGCTGGAAAGTTGAAATTTGTTGATGTATAATCTGTATATATGAAAGTGAAAACTTGTGCTTTCGTACGACTGCACGCTTGCATATTCCGGACAGACAGGGTTCCGGGTGGACAAATACAGATGAAACATGGCATGTAGACCTACCAGGGGCTGGCGGAGGAAATAGGCTACTTTTCTCCGAAATGCGTCAGTTGGTTCATCGATTATATCGACTTTATCGATTTTTCACTATTCTTGTCCACTGGGTGGTAAAGACATGCCCACTGTGGTTTCGCAGCACGCTGAACTTATATACATATGATAACATTTTTCCACGAAATATCGATTTATCGATTTTGTTGTCTTTTCGCTATTTATAGCTTCGTTACACTATGGTATACATGAGCTATTGATGAGTACACAAGAGTTGTGGGGGAAGCGCGTGAGGTAGAAATGTACGTGTCCTCGTGGAACAGGAATGTTTCTATAATATACATAATATCTATCAATTAAAATACGATTGGAGATTTTGAAAATGCCCAAAAGCTCCGGAAATGCTCCTTCTTTGAAAACATTGGTATCAGTCGGGGGGAAAACTCCATCTCGTATGAATTCTGCCCACTGGTTTTTCTCTAGTTTCATAATTGGAAAGAAGGGCTGTGAAATCCACAGATGGGAATAGCCTAGAATTCCTACCGAGTCATCGTGGCAAGCCCATTTAATAGTCCTGGGAATTAAAGAAATTGGAGGCACTAATCAAAGAAAGTCGTGTTTCCAAGCGGAGGCGTGTGAAAATGCAGCTGCTTCAGCTTTGTTGGGGCACGGAAGACTGGAAAAGAAATTTTTACATTTGGAGTTCCTTTCGTTAGCAAAAATGTCAGTGTCTGGAATATCTCATTTCTTTATCAAAATTCTGATAACATTGCTGTTGATTTTCTGGCTAATCTGTTAATCTGATAGCTTCGTTGCGTTTGTATTCAATTCTCTTGGTATCAAATTCTCTTGGCACGTTTCCTTTCAATCCGCTTTTTCCCCAGTGCTCATATTTGTTCTGCTAGTATGTGCAAGAAGAGAGACATGTGTTTTTGGAAAAAAATAGCTGCAAACTGGTTGTGGTGCAAAAAAGAGACAAGTTTTTTCTTTGCAGAAAATAGATGCAGACGGGTTGTCTGTATTGATGCAGGCTTTGCGGTCAATGCCATTCAAGAAGGTTTTCAGCCCGAATCTCTCTGCAAAAGGTTCTCTAGCCGTGCTAGATTCTTCATTTAATTTTGTTGACAATTTCCTAGAAGTCGTGGATAGGGTTTTACCATCTCTATTAAGGAGGATCGAAGCTACTGAATGGGCAGAGGCATCCACATCTATGACTCTATCGTAACGGCTGTCTTCCAAAGGAGGTAAAATCGGTATTAAGGGGGAGATATGAAGCCTATTAGACCAGTAACGTGACTCACTTGATTCTCCTCGGATTTCTGCCATCGACGACCAAGTGGTCACTCCTGGGATTGTGTGTTTGCAATCTCTCTTGCCACCGCTCGTGTATTTGATTTGTCTGAATCATTAAGGTCCTCCTTACCTCTTGTTAACCTTTCATAGGTGAGAGTATTAAACATGAGATTTTGGTCAGTTGTAAAACCTAATCACGTGGCTCCTGGTTACGTTTATTACGTGCGAGGGGCTATATGCCTCCGTTTCTGAGTCCAGTCTTCTCTGAACCTTGGCATTGTACATCAATGTGAATTATTTATTTATCTATTTATTGCATGAAAACATGCGCCAAAGGAAACAGTGACAGCCTCGCCTCTAATTCCAAACAGCTCAGTAACAAAATGTTAGTAGAAAAGAAAATAAAGGCTGAACATGCAAAAAAAATTTAACTAACACCAATGACAGTTAACGGTGGAAATACAAGCCATAAGGTCAGGTTTTGGGACTCACAAAAGCGAATAAGCCAAACTTTTGACGCCTTTCTCAAAATTGAAGGATTTTTTTCCTAAATGATCGTGGAATGAAAATTCACTATGATGCGGCTATACGAGGTTATGCATGAGAACTACCACCACCGAATATGCCCGGCATGGAATTATTTTTTCTTAGCCGAATACGAGGTTGTTAGTAAACTCTTTTGTTGGCCAACTATCAATCCTGCCTCTGTGAAGTATTCTTGATAATGGATACGGCTCGAGAGCATTTCCTTCTTGAAAATCCGAAAATAATGCCATACTCTAAATATGTGGCTACTCCTAAGCCAAGAGATCTCCCCTTCTGTGTATATTGGCTCACGGTCTCACGTCGTGGAAATTTTTCCTGCCCCGCATAATACTACGAATTTGCTCAAATCTGAGACCGATCGTTTTCTGTTTTGCGATCGTCAAGAGTGTTTCCAAATGTTTGTTGTCCATTCAATGGATACTGATTGGAGTTTCTTTTTCCTATGCATATGTCGTTCTTTCTGATGTACGCTTCAACCACGTATTCAAAAAGATTTCGACCTCTGGGGACTATGTATTATGAGCATGTTGTAAGTCCGCTGAGGGCCGCCTCTGAGCGGGCAGATCTGCTTTTGTAACCTCTGAAGGTTGGCGGTGTTGTGTCCGACCAGATAAACCCTCTGATTCGCAATTCTACCACTGAGCCACACCAGGGTAAAGGTAACCCTATCACAGAACGTGAAAGAAGTTGTCATGAAGCCTTGTGAGGGAAGAACAGGAATCAGGTCACTCAAGTCCTCAAATTTGAATTTAGGCACGATAGTAAAATTGCTGAGAAGAGGTATGTCCAAAACCAGTCACAGTTTCTTACCTTCAGCGACAGATGTAGGTGCAAGATTCCAGGTCGTACTGAGGTAACCCCCAATTCCCCCAATTTAGCACAATTTATTTCGAAAAATTCTTTGTTTGGCAAGCAAGTCTCAAGGGAGCGGATCAAATTATAATCAGGAAGGCAAGTAGAGAATAAGGAATAAATGATGTCGTGTCCCAGCCCAGCTCCTCTGGTTCACGCTAGGCTTCTTCATTGAAAAAAAGGTGATATTAAGAAAGAATGAGTGCTGTGTTTTCCATCTCTTCTATTTTTCTTTGACCGCTCGTGCCACTTTTTAGACCTGGCCTGCTTAGGTGGCAGCTGTGACTGTTTTCCCTTGCTTCTCGAACTGCAGTCCCCCATCAGCCTCTCAGACAATTTTTTGGAAGAATCGCAGCAGAAAACCGGAAGGACCAACAAGTGACCTGCGGTCCTTTCGGTTTCCTGCTGCAATTCTTTCGAATAAATGCTACGGTCTTTCTCAATGGCCGCTGCTGTCCTTCGGAACCAGTCCACTGGGATGCGGAAAAACAGAACCCCTTTCAGGTGCTTCCCAAACTTTTTATCTGTGCGTCTCTGGCTTCTTAATCACATGGTCGTGATTTCTTTCTGCTTTCCGCTGCTGTCATTCCGAAATTTTGGCTGAGTTTGTGGGCATATCTCTAGCCTCGAAGCAAGTGGACCATGGGTTTCTTTGGAATATCTGGCGACAACAGCCTAGATTACGCTCGTGGTTCTGGGAATCGAAGGAAAATTCACAACCTCCAATTTAGCATAATTTATTTTGAAAACATTCTTCATTTGGTAAGTAAGTTTTAAGGGAGCGGATCAAATTATATGCAGGATGGGGAAGATCTATTGAACAGGGAGCACAGGATATGGTGCACCATATCCTGTGTTGATGATGAAGCTATAGTAAACTATGAGTAGGCAGCTCCGAGTTTTCCGTCTCTTCTATTTTTATTCGACCACCATGTCAGCTTTTGGACCGTGCCCACTCAGATAGTAGCTCTGACTGTCTTGCCTCGCTGGAGCATCTCAACTTGCAGCCTTCATCGGACTTGTGGAGTCGTCTGAGACGTGGTTGCTTCCAAAAGTTCATATCTCCAGCGTCGAAGAGAGTGGACCGCAGCAGCCCTGTAGAATAGCTGGCCACACTACCCAAGATTACGCCTGTGGTGATAACGGCTTCAGCGCTCGCCAGGGTGTCCCACGTCAGATCGAAATAGGGCTCGGCAGAAAGCTCATTTACCAACTCGAAGTATAGTTGGAACAGCAGCTCCCCGGACTTTTCGAGAACCATCAAACTATTATTGGTCTTGATGCAGTCCAAACAAGCCTAGAACTATCCAGGAAAAAGAGCGGCTCGTAAACAGACTTTTCAGTGTGATTCGCTGGGAACAACTTTAGGCATTGCCCCGGAT
>KN727419.1:6076-20696 GCA_000816745.1 Ancylostoma duodenale
CTTGTTTGTGCGGCCCTCGCCATCAGTGAGCAAGTGATAGTGTACAATTCCATGTCTTTCAAGTGGACGAGGCAGAGGGGAATCCTTCCCGGCCTTTTCCAGGGAATCATTCAAGGTCGAAGTTCGACACAGACCTGAAATCGCGTGAAAGACTTTTAAAGCTACTGCACGTACCTACCAAATAACAGCTCCCTCTCACCTGAGCCACTGATCCTGCCTTTTCCACCGCAGCCCTAGAAGACGTATGCCTATTACTAACAAAACGTTTGAAGTGTTTGCCATTGGAGGCACCCTCTCCTCTTGGCTACCCTCACAGTTTTATAACCCATCCGCGCTTGTTGCCCAGGTTTCCCGATTTGGCGGAGGAAAACAGATCAAAACTCTGGAGAGGGTACCCATTCAGTCTCAACGCAAGGCTTTTCATTGTTAAGTACCTACGTGCTATAACTGCCACACATACCAACCATAGCTTGTATAAGAATGGGATTTTCTTAGTCCATACTCGTGAGATAGGCATCGAAAATGAAGAATCTAAGCTTTATGGAGCCCATGTGAATTTCATTGACGTGAGGCTTCATTCAGATTGACAGCAACGGAAAGGCACAATAGAACTGCACTCACGCATAGTTCAACACAGAATTCTTCGGGGAGATTAGTGAGATCAGAAATTGAACTTATACCTTCCATTTAGGTGTTTCTCAGTCGTGAGTCAAAGACTATTGCGTTTTTTTTCCTTTTACATCTAAGGCTACTGCTACTGAAAAACATTGACACTGCAACTGTACCACAAGTGACAATTTCCCGAATGGGCTATGCAAATTTGGAGATTCCAAAATGTATAATACAGATGACCCGCGCAGCGTCACAATATCACACTCGCGGCCATTAAAAGACAACAAAACATTGAAGCGCGGTACTAAAACAATGTGTGCGTTAAGGAGAATTCCCAGCAGCACAACAAAACCATTCCATGAACAGAAAAATACTAGAAAAACACAAGGCATGGAACTAGAACACAGCTAACGTGACAGCAAATTCCGACAGTATTACGAAATAAATTCCACAGTTAATGGAAAATCAGAAAAGGTCAAAATATAGAATGAGGGGACGTATACGTCAAAGGAATTCCTATCAGCACCACTAGATCACAATCAAACAGCAAAATCACGCCTTCCTTACTTTAGACGCAAGCAACCGCGGCGAAGAATACGGCGCATTATTGCAGCTCGCGCAGAGACCATGTCTGGTGATAGTCTTCTCCGGCGAGGTCGGCTAAACAAAGTCACCCTAGAATCGTTCTAGGATGAGCGGTCTCAGACGATATCCAGCGCGACTCGATTGGTATGACCAATACATAGACCACTAGCTGTTCTTCATTTCGTCTTTTTTTTACTCTTCCTGTTTGCTCATGTTACTACTGCATTACTTCTTCTTCTTCTTTTTCTTTGTGTTCGTGTTATTTGCGAAGAACACCCGTTGTTTGTTTCACTACAAGCTAGGTAAAGTTGTGTACTGGGCTGACGTCACATCAACCATGTACATCACGAGTAGTGTATAGCCTCCCTCAAAAATCCTCACCCCACGCGTCATCGCCCGTCAGCTTGGTAACGCCGCACCACATATAATAATGTTTAGGTAATGCGGCGTGGCTCAGCAGATGGGCGGTGCAGTGCGAGGCAAGGATTCTTAAAAGGGACTGTGTGTGGCGCGATGGTAAGTTCCTTCCCAGTGACGAATGGGTCCCGTGTTTGCAATCCGATGGTTTTACAAACAGCCAGGTTTTTATCGTGGGAAAGTGTTTTGTGTAGCAATTGTGGCTAGAAACGCGACGCAGGGTTAAGCAGCAGTTCCATCATGCCAGTAGTTGATGAAGAGATGCGGCCTGTCTCGCATATGGTGAGCGTTGATGGCGGTGGCCCTTCCGCGGCCTCGAGAAGTATGCCGCGCAACCGCGCCGCGCGCGATGGGATCAATGTCATTGTCATGCTATTTCTAGACGCTTTTATTCCCGTTTTGATCGAAAATTTTTGAAATCAGGTAAAAAAGCTGCTAGAAATAGCATAACGGCAGCGGACGACATCGGTTCTGGCGCGCGGGACGCGGTAGCGCTGCGTTCTTCTCGAAGCCGCGGAAAGGGCACGGCCATCGACTCTCACTGTGCTACTGTACCCGCCTACACGACGACGGCTACGGCTAAGGAGGCGCGCTTCGGCTCCCAGTGAACTGCAGCCGATTACGCGGTGGTAGCTAAAACCGTCCGAGGATGCCGCAGAACTGCGTTGATTGTGTTGCAGTATATCACCACAACGATAACACTGACATCATTGGGATGTGTAGATGCGTAGACAATCTGATTGCTACATTATCCGTGGTGTAGTGCACGCAATCACTAGATTATTCTTCATATCTATGTCATGTAGCTTCTATTTCGCATCGTTCAAGATATGTGGAAGCAGTTACTGCATTAACTTACAAGAGAAACTGAATATACTAACCATCATCGTATTCCACGTGATATGCTCGTCCACAATTCATGTACGAGACTAACCACGTAATCATTTTGAGAGTTTACCACTTTGAATTACACTTTTGCATAGATTGATGGAGGGACATTTCACAGTGATTCGCCTTTAAAAGCCCAGATATTTCGTTTCTTAGAAGCAAGAGATTTTTTCACAAAACATCTAATGGCAGAATTTATCTTTGATTAGCTTTTTTTTGCTTCCGCCGAAGTGAAAATCATGAAATGTAAGGAAGGAAAATACAAAGGGAGAAAATGTGAAGAAAGAACTAGCCTGACAGTGATCATCTTTAGGAGTTGTCCTTTCCAAAAAAGACATACTTCCTGCGACTGATCCAGCAGATCCTGTGCCCCTATAAATGCCGCAATAATTATGCTTCACATGAGCAACTATCACAGGAGATTTCACCTTTACGTTCACAATTCAACATTGTTGAAATACACACAGTCTATCCGAAACGACGGGTCCGATAAGGCTGGTGGGAAATCTAGGGGCAGCGCAGCCGACTTGGCAGCATAACCGATTCCATCAGCTGTTGTTATTGTATTTGGTTGTTCCTTTGGAGGATTTACTTTCTTTTCTACCAGTTTACCATCTTTACTATCATTACATTTCCATTCGTTGAGTTTCTCCATTAGTTTTACTCCAAACAGCCAAGTCGGCCAGCAGCCGCGCTGCCTCTAGGATTCTCGCTGGCCTCATCGGAGCCGTCGTTTCGGATAGACTATAAGGCATTTGATGAAGTGAGTCCCAAGTAAGTCGCGGAATTGCTGAAGCAGGACAATGCGCTGAAAGTAATGGAGAAAATTAGCTATCATACGATCCTTATTCAACGCAAATGAGGATCGAATGCTTGTCAAACAAAACTTCGTATGATGCATTTATCTTCGTTCAAAATCGTCGAAACAAATCGATATACAATCTGAAGCGGGTAAGATGATTTCCACTACAAAAAAAAGAATGCTTCCGGTAGTACTTTGCTCACATAACGCACCTGATGAATAAATGGGAAGACGTAAAGCTACCACAGCAGTGATGAGTAAAAATCTTACTCTGTTAATCGGATCTCCATCCTCGAGATCATTCCATGCAAAAATAGCTTTCTCTGGTCCCACCTGAACACCTTCAAGATAGTAAGCGAGAATCAATACAGTCCTCACAATAAAGGCACCTTTAATATCACCTTGAAAACTGCGCTCAAGTGGGAATGGAGCATCCATATAGCATTACACTAATCAAGGTAAGTGTCGAGCTTGGAGTTCAATGAATCGACTACGGATTTTATCCTTCCTTCTCGATGTTCTAGCATTATTGCACCAATAAGAAGTCATCCGACAAGGGAAGAATACTTGGTCAGTATGGCCGTTCATAGCGTCTTGTATACTGCCTTGTGCAGCATGCGACGCTGATCGCGGGTCCATTTTCCAAATTCCCTAAATAGTTGTCTATGATGAGTTGTACTCGCTTTTGGCCCTCACCCTAATAGCGGTAATGGCGGGATATCCTTCATTCGTCCTCTGATAACTGTGAAGCACGAACGCAGCCCGAACGCCGTAATGGGTCGGTTAGAAACGCTAGCAGCAACGGTTCCCAGTTGCTGCCATCCCCCCGCCCCTCCATTGCTCCTAAAGGGACGAAAGCTTGAGCAGCAAGCATGAATGAAGGATATCCCGCCACCACCGCTATTACGGTGAGGGCCAAAATGGGCATAACTCATCTTAGGGAGCTATTAGGAAATTTCAAAAATGGATCTGAGATCAGCGTCGCACGATGCATAAGACAGTATACAAGACGCTGTGAATGGCCACACTGACCAAGTATCCTTCCTTGTGAGACCAAGAACTATGACAAAGAAAATACAGAAAAGTTGCAGAAAATTACTTTCCTGTTCAGTGGAGTGCAATCTTGTAGCAAAAGGCCCTCACTTTCAGGTTTTTCCGAATTTTACGGTAAGGATAGGTAGACGCCTTGTCCGACTTTCGATAAACCTCGGCATGAATTGATGACTGTCTTGTTAGTAGTCAAGCAGAACACGAGGTTGTTAACAGCTTTATTAGCTAACGTTTTGGCGGGATCGCCTTGAAATGGTCAAAATGAATGACAACCTCGACGAATTACTGCGCCAGTTTTTGCCGGATGAGTTTTCAAGTGAAAGGCTTAACGCAACCCTAGAAGAGGGAAAAACCTGGTTTTGTTCGCCACTGCCAACCACTCTACAGCAGACTTTCAGACATCAACTCGAAATTATAATATAAGGACTCTGACGTCAATGCTTGACTAGGTCGGAGGAAGCTGCAGTCAATCGCATCCTTACAGCACCACTAAACTCCTGACACAACCTCCTAAAGATCTGGTTGAGGAAAACTTAGAAGTGAGAAAACGGCTTCATTCTCAGTAGTTCCATGCTCCAGAAATGGGTCGTTTTAGGACGAAAAATTAACCTAGAAAAGTCAGATCTGGTAGGGCGCTGGTCATCAGTCAGATCGTGTGGTGTTCACGTCCACACTTTTCTCACCTTGTTGGTTAGAGTCAAATGTTTCGAATCTGTAGTATAGTGAGCATCCACACCTGCTCTCATCGTCTGGATGGTGAGATCTGGTTTAGGTTCCACGGCTGTCCTCAACGCCAAATCATCTAGCGACATTCCGCTACCACGACCATAGTTGGTTGCATTTGAGTTTGAAATCGTGCGAAACTTTGCGAAACCCTAGCTCGTTGTCCATTGGGAAGGCGAGTCCAAGTAAAACAAATGCGAAATAATCGGACACCTCCGGTATTAGAGTGATTGAGTTTGAAGTCAATAACATTTTCGCGACACACGCACTTTTGCGTACGTGGGACCCGTGCTCGACCGGTCGAGCACGTGGTCCCACGCGGTAGCAATTTTTCCTTCCCGTATAAAGACAACGATTTTTTCGTTAGAGTTATCCTCTCTTTCGTAGTTCTCGAAGGTTCCTTCCATTTCTGTTGTTTACTGCTTTCTCGTTGTTAGAATTTTTTTTTGAAGTTTATTGTTCTTCTAGCTGTCCTAGTAGGAAAAATCTAATGGAAATTTTGTGAGGAGGTCTGCTTTGCCCACTGCGTGTGTGATACTCTAGCATCTCTGTTACTATGATACCACGAAAGAATTAGCTAAATGTGCCCATTTCACAAAGATATGACACTAACTGTAGAGTGCACGACCGGTCGTGCACGCTGTCGCGAACGTGTTAACTACGATCACCCTAGAACAGCGTCGGCTCATCATTTGTTCGCGACTTCACAAAAAGGAACTGGAAATAGCTGGCAAGAATATTCAAGAGGTTTTTGAAGAGGAGGAAAAGCCCTGATGGTCACACAAGTTAGCTTTAGTCCACAGAATATAAAAGTTTATTTGTGCATACCCCAAAACGGCAATTAATTTCGTACCAACCTGATATAATTGAACAACAAAATAATGATGAAATCAAGGCAGTTTCAACACCCGCATTAAGAAAAGGTGCAGGCACAGATTTGTCGGTCGCCGAATCTGAAATCAGTAGAAGTTTTGGGTGATTAGTTTATCCAACTCCTTAGTACGGGAGTAACTGTAACACGACTCAGCAAAACGATGAAAAAGACACAGAAATAGAACTTCTAAAATTATAGATGAGGGTAAATAATATGATCTCTCTCCCTTCCGGCCCATATAGTAGATTAGTAGAGGATACTATAGGCGAGGTATTTGAAGAAAGCGCCTCCCCACAGCAAGTCAGTCCAGCTGTGACGTGATGAAATCTGGAACAGCAAGACCTATTGCTGGTTGAGGGATTTCAGACTGACGCCGACCACTCAAACATCGCCCCTCCTGTGACACCAATGCAATTACTTTGTTGTAGATATGGCGATTAAATATAGGAGAGAAAAATAAAATGAAATAAAATAAGTAAGCTAATATGCTTGATTTCCGTTTCGAACACTACCTTGTACGGATATCAAGCAAGAGTTCAGACCATCCTTTGCACTCATCAGTAAGGTAAAGATGGCTGAAACCCATGTAAAATGAAAGTAAAGGTAAACTGATCTGTTAAAATTAAAATGAAGGTAATAGAATACAGATTAAAATAAAGTAGTAGACAGTAGAGTATAGCACCTAGAATATTACCAGAATAGCAGCCAATATAAATAATGTCCTGAAACTTCGTAAATAAAACGCGATCACAACGTTCTGGCAAGAAAAAGACAACGACAAAACGACAACATAGCACAAGAGGACTCAGCGGATGGATTGAAGGTAGTAGATGATGAGAGGAGTAGTAAAGCAGAGGAGTGAAGGCAGCTATCCAGGAAAGTACTGCTAGAACCTTCCAGAAACTGTTTATACACGGAAAGGAAGAGCCCAGAGAAGGAGAGTGTTATCGAATACGGAACAATATTGGAGACCAAACGTTGATCTGTGAGATATGTATGTCATACCCGGCGTGAAAAGAAGGTAAATAAAATGAAGGGCAATATCAAAAAGTATTATTCATGAAATGCCCAATATTGCTAGTGCTAGTACCCAAACTGCACTTGGGTGGCTCTATATGACATAGGAAAGATAGGAAATCTTCCTTTGAGTGTTCCGAGAGATTGCTCAACTACCTTTCAGGTCTTCGCATATTCTTCATTGAATCAAAATTTCCTTCCATCCTTTTGTCCGCCCTCGATCGATAGGGGGTCATGGTCGAGCTAGCGTTCGCAACCCCTGCGTCACCTTATAACCTGCATCTTTGCACTGCAGATCCTTCTTGGGAAATCCTAGCAGCTTGTGTGCACGCTTTTCGGCAGTGATACTGACGGCCGTGCGCACGCGGTTGCTGGACCTTCTTCAAGCAACCGTCAACGGCGCCGATGACGTCTTAGAAAGACCTATTCAAACCGGATCAGTAGGTGCGAATAGGATCTACTGACAATCACTCACTGCTGGACATTGAATATTGCGCAAACCCGTCGGAAACTTTTCGGTCGCCGAGGGTCTCTTTTCCTGCTTCTGTGCAAAATCTTCTCCGGTGGTGCTACAATAACTAATCTATTCGCCGATCCTGCAGCATATGCTCCTGCCGCTCCAGAATGTCGCTCGGCACCGGCCTAGTCTTGTAAGGGGTATGGCGCTGTGTCATGGATTTCCTGAAAAAAAAGAAACAGCGAGCCTTCTCACCCTATTCGGCCCCGTCCACCCTCGCTTCTTCCTCCTCATTCAACGCGGAAATAAGAGGAGTCAGGGCTGTTGTAAAGATTACGAAAACTACGGATGCTTGTAGAGGTGCAGCTGGTAGACGACCTACAACACTTACCTTTTCACCTCCTCAATAACGAGATCAATATAAAGAGCTGACCTGCGGCATTTCAACTGCATCACTCTCATTCCACGAGCTCAGCATTGTAGGGCTCGGCGATTGACAACGCGATCATAAGATGAATTGTGTATGAATGCTTCGAACATTGTGTACAGTAACCACAGAACGAGCACAACTCTTCGTAGAAGAGCCGCGCGCGCCGCGCCATGCTGCAACAATCGTAGGGATGTATTAGTGTCCATTTGCCGTCTGATAAGTTTCCCTATTTTTCCCGCCTTTCGTCCATAGTGTGTCCTCCATGTTCTTACCGTATGTCTCTTCTATTTCAATTCCATCCTTAGCATTGTTGTTTTCTGCTGTCGCGAGATGATGGAATTTTCACAGCAGAGCTGCAACAGAAAGTGAAGAAGGGAGAGAACCCAAGAGCCAGGAGTAGGATCGAAAACATGGAGAAGCCATAAATTGCCACGAAGACCCGTAGAGCACCTCTGCACACATCTCTAATAATCAAAAAATGAACATACCGACAAAAAAAATCAATGGTTGAGTGTTTAGTTTCCGTTTCGTGCACTGCCCTTATACGGAAACTAAACTAAAAGCTTAGGTTATCCCCTGCACTCATCAGTAAGATGGGGATGACTAAAACTAAGTACTCAGAACAGGAAAAAAAGAGGAGACTAACCTGTTTAATTGAATACAGCATTGAATAGATCAGGTATTAGAACAAAAGCAGGAATATCAGAGGCAGCATAGGAGTACCACACGAGAATTAGTAGAAATAATAGACCATAATAGTAGTAGAAAAAATCCTGGAATCCTGAATGTAACGGAGTTGAAAAAAACAAGAAATAGTGTCATACCGAGTTGCGCATGTTGAAAATCTTGTAAGACAGCGAAATGAAGAAATATGTGAGAGGAATATTTAAAGGAAGTGTCTCAACTCATGATGGGTACCCGGATATCAACAAACTTTAAACCAGCACACGGCGCTGCGCATGTGGTGCATCCACAGACTGACGTCCACTGCACGTGAGTTACCATTGAAATGCACATATACTCCATTCACACCCACCCCCCTTGCCGCCGCCACTCCTGAGCTATGTTCTACGATTCATCCGCGGGAATTTTCCATGAGCTGACACCGTGTTGAACTTTTGCTTGTTTACATTTAAGATCAGCAAAATGGTTTTTAATCCGCTTGATATCAAGTGCGAGCTCTTACCTGTCTCTAGTTTTATTAAAGAGGACTTTTAAAAAGCTCGTTTGCATAGATCACGAGATCATTTTCGCGAGATCAAACGAAGGTTTGGCAAAACGGTGGGATCCTGGGCGGAATTTGCTGACAAGGGAAGTGCACAAACTTAAGCTGCTAATTCGAGACGAGACCTATATGGTTAGAGAGCATGTCCAATGTGATGATAGAGGTTCTACTTGAAATCTGCTGAATGGTGTACAGAAGCCCAGAGTACCACATCGATGACCTCCAACCGTGCTGATAAAGGAAGGATACTCTAGCAGTGTGGCACACCTTCCGTAGCTTCCGCAGTGAGTTGTGGACTGCCCTGTGCAGCTCGCAACGCCGATTTCAAATCAGTTTTTGGCTTCCCTGAATCTTGTATCTAACAGGAGTTACGCCCATTTTTCGTACGAGCACACCACAGGGCAGTGCACGTGTAGGGTACGCAGCAGTGGACATAGGGTGGCTACGGGGCCTCGCAAAATCTTCCCAGCTTCTGTAGATAGGGGTAATTTCAGATAGCAACATCAACTGCCATGTTCCCGCCGAAATCGGCAACTTTTCCCGGTTTTCTATGGTAATTCTGAGCTTCTGTAAACCATTTAGCAGATTTCAGGTATAGTCTGTACCATTATGTTGGACAGGTATTCTAAATATATAGGTCTCGTCTTGGATTGGCAGCTTAATTTCGTGCACTTCTCTTGTAAGAGAGTCCCCAGATTCCGCCGGTTCCGCCGGTTGGGCCACGAACCAGCGGAAACGCCCTACTGGCGACAGTAGAACGGATATGTATTGACTGATCGCCGCTATCGCCGCTAGCGCCGTTACGTCCTGACTCCGCTGGTTTTCGCGTCGTCGCAATTTTCGCTCAAATTATCACTGGAACACGATATTCCTCGTGTTCTCTGTGGTTACTCCACTGATTGTTTTTCCTTTTCACAGGCTGTTATTCTTGATTTATTTCATCTTTGTATCTCGTCAAGGATAGGTTTCATTCTCGCCCGCATCGTCGTTCCACCGCAAGGGACTCCGTTTTACCATTTTTTAGGCATGAAAAATTAAGTTTCATTTCAGGACATGTATTGTTGACCGCAGTCAGAATATGGAGTGTAGGGAGTGGATGACAGCATGGATGTACACGAAGTCGTGCCATTGGATTCCTTAGTGATGGATAGGTTACTTCTCTTTGTTTTTTTTTTTGTCAATTATCATGAAGAACTATTTAGCAACTGTTCTCGGCACTATTCAACTTTACTGGCCCAAAAATCATCCAAAAAAATTTTTTTTAGCTGAAATTTCGCATGGAGGGGTTATTTGAGGTGCACGGATATCTTATCCACTTTGTACGGCAACCCCATTTTTGTAGAATTACGGTAGGTATACTGTGGGTACTGTATGACACAGAACCTTCCGAAACTTTGCATAGGGGGATTGTGGCACCAGTAAAGTTGAGTAGTGCCCTGTTCTCTATCATTTCTTTTCGCAACTATTTTCAGAATGACAGGATTGGTATCTCTCTCGTTTTATTGGTTTTGTTGGAGGTTCATTTAATTGAGGCCCAATTTCTGGAAGATTTAATATCATTGGAGTTATCACACATGTTCGGTTATTAGATTTTGTTCATAGGACTGTTCGGGCCCCTCATGAATCAAGATGGGAACGAACCTACGAGCGCCTTCTCTACACTTTTTGCACCTCGGTATGCGGACGTCTGTGAGTGTGAGTATTCCTCTGTCTCAAACCTTCATACAATGAAGTGTGTCTTTTATGTTATGTCATGACACCGTTCTTTTTAGGTACGATTATGAGCACATTCTCCTTGTAGAGCCTCATCTATGAAATCCTCCCAATCCTGGAATATCCACATCGCTCGTGGACATGATAAAGGCTGTATCATGCTGTAGTAAATTGTACATATTTGGTAAGTAATAAATCGTGTAAAATTATGATTGTGTAGCACAATAACATACAGAGCAGATAATCATCAAGTAACTCTTATGTGAAAAAAGTCAAGATGATGTACTAAATATGGACAAAACTAAATAATGATATTATGAAGTTCTTTTTACTTCAATGGATATCGATTCATATCGAGGAATAGTCTTTTTCTTGAGTTCTTCAGAGAAGAATTCTATCTATGCTACAAATTTAGAAGTAAAGATTGGACGTCCATGCACCAGAACAACTATTTTTCTGCAGATTGATTTTGTATCTGTCTTTGGTTGCCAAGGAACAGAGCGGTCACACAGTAGTTTTTTTTAATTCAAATTCTAATCTTTTATAATTCATAGTTCCAATGGATGTCGAGTTGGAGACTGTGTTGGAGTCCTTGAAACCCTTGAGGAACTCGTGGAGGAGGAGGCATCTATGTCGGGCACACGTGCCTATGTTCGCGAAGAACATGCCGTCTTTCTCGAGACACGATTCCGGACATTCGACGAGTATCTAGTCACGAGGAGGCCCGAGGGTTTTCTGGACTTCATCAGGCTCCTGTCAAACGAATTCGAGGACCTTTATGAATGAGGCTCGGGGCTCGCTTGGTGCACGCCAACAGGCACGCAGCGCCTATTAGTTTGAAGCATTGGCTGATGATTTTTCTCGGGTACATTTTCGGAACAGATGTTTCACTTCTTAGAAAGAACTCCAATGGTTGAGGTTTGTGGCAGAGGGAGGGACCTTTTCTTCGCTTACGCTGGACCACGGTTGTGGAAAGCAAACCGTTTTGGATGTGGTGAAGGAAGTGACCGAAGCTATCATTGCCGGTGAGAAACCTCATTCTGTCCTATACAGGCACCGTTTACCTGATACAACACAGGACTGTACACGGATGCCTTCCCTCCTCTGACCAGAAGGAGATTTGAGGATGCTACGCAGAAAATGCAAGAAAGATATGACTATCCGAGAGCAGTAGGGTTCATGGACGGGAAATACATAGGCATAAAGGTCAGCGCATGAATGCCAAAACCCAGACCCTTCAAATTTTCAAAACATCAGTTTCAGAAGCCGGCCCGCTCGGGTAGTACTTTCTGGAACTACCAGAATTACTAATCAATAACACTGCTCGCACTATGCGATTGCGACTATCGGATCATGTGTTTCGACATTGGTGCACCTGTCCGGGCGGGAGATGCAGGGGTGTTTCGAAACTCAGCTGTTAAGAGGTATTTGGATAGAAACGATGACCTTTTCCCACCTACAAAGAATCTTGGTAATGTCGGTGCTGTACAGTACCATATCCTTGTAGATGGAGAGTTTGGGCATCATCGTTTCGTGCGTCCATACACTCAGGCGGAGGCCAACACCCCGGAAAAAAGACGGTTCAGCTCCAAGTTGAGCGGGTGTGTCACGATTCCATGTACTAGAATAATTCTCACAAGTTCTTGACCTCACTCTTAAGCGCTCGGTGCATGGTGGAATCTACGTTTGGCATTCTGGCACAGCGATTCCAGAACCTTCAAACATGTATTGCCCTGGCTCCCGATAGAGCAGCACGATTGGTCACCTCCTCGATGGTTTGTTGCGGTGCAACTAATCCTAAGCTACTAATAGATGAACTTTAAGACAGGTTTCCTCTTTTTGCAGATCCTTCACAATCTCTATCCTCGAAGGAGGGACCTTTTACGCGGAGTAATCAGATACCCTGAACAGCGAAGAGGCTTCTTCAGGCCTTTGGAACCCATACATCACCTCGAAGGATCTAATGCAGCAAAGCTGGCGAGAAATCGCATTTGTCAAAATTACATTCACAAGTATGGCCCCGCTCACTGAAAATGTTCAAACCATGGATTGTATTTGTTCTTTTGTTCTCACATTAATTTTCATTCATTCTTAAATAATTCTTCCTCATTAACAATAATAATTACCAACAACATGACTTGCAATAAAATCGCAAAGAATACACATTGTTACACGAATTGCAACTATAACAATAATTGTCAGAACAAAAAGAGGCCTACGATACAAACGATTCCAGGTTATTACCTGGAATCGGTGGGAAAGACGCCACAGTGACGTCGTTTAGAAGCACTGTCATAAGTATCTCCATTTTTTGAGATGCCTTGTCATCCGGAAGAGATCTGAGAGATGTCGTAATGAAATTACCTGGAATTGAATAACAATAAATAAGAAGGAAAGACAATAACAAGCAACAAGAAACAATAGACTAGAGAACCTGATACTCACCAAAATGAGTATATCGATCGGCTTCTTTTAAATTAGCTACTCGCTGAGTAACGGCGTCTGCTGCTGATTTTATGGAATTCAGTAATGGGGTCAACACTTGTTATTCGCGTCCCGAACGATGAAAATGTGAAGCAATTTAGGAATATAATATTACCATCAAAAATTCCTTCACACAATACCTACCCTTTTACATCGGAAGTTTCTAAAAATCTCAGGCTGTCTAAAAGAACCCATGGCGGGCGGCTGATCCAGACGGTGCATTTTGATAACGCTTGTATGTGTCGCGCATGTTTTTCCATGTTTTTTTTTTAAATGTGATCCACTGAAATTGGTTTGATGTTCGTAAGTAATTGATGAGCAGTGAGTATAAAATTCCTACAGCTACATCGAAATCCCTTTCTGGCCATTTTTTTAGCGATGCGTTCTCAAGCTTCGGCTTTTTCAGTTTTCAGACGGTAGGATTCTGCGGTGGTATCCCAAAGACTACGCTCATCTTCCATAAAGGTGGCTATTTGCTCTCGAAACGACATACTCGAGATAATCTAAAAAAAATGAGACTGAGAAAGATCGACGTATCACTAACTAAGATATGAAAAGAAAAGTTGCAGTAATAGGGTCTGCGTTAGTACATGGCAGATCTGAGCAGACATCACAGCACAACCGGTCACAACAAGCAACGTTCAAGTGTAACGGATCTACCTGGCCTCACCTCAAGTGACCATGTAGATCACAAGTATCTGATCTGCCCACAAGAATACGATAGTTCAAAGTGTAGAACACCTTTCATTCACTTTAGGTGAAGGGAGGGTATTCAACACTCTGAACTATCTATACAATATCAGTAGAGTGCATGAACTTTGATAGCATACCTTATTTGTGACGGACCGAATTTCTTGTCCTTGACAGCATCTGAACATTTCACATCTCCAATGAGTACTCATGCTCTGACGAAGAGCACAGCAAGTGATTTCATAGACAACCTAGAACGTAAGATTGTAGTAATGCATTTTTCGAATAACCATCACCTGGTAACCAGGTGACGTCGACATAACCGAACCAAACCTTGGAAAGTTCGATCCCAGTCTTGATAGCGGGCTCATGCAGCCCCTTCTCATGGAATGCAGCAGTTAGAGCAATATTGCATGGAAGAAATCGGCGAAAGTACTCAAGTGTCCTTGAGGCAAGAAGCCTCAGACCTCCAGATGCACCCGTCCACGAGGAACAGGGCACCTCCGTAAGTGACTGCTCTCTGTAAAGATTAAGATAACCACATATATCAAGTGATGTATGAACGGACAATCGAAATGATAGAATAAGTGAGACAATGAATGCAGCATTTGAACCAATGAGCGTCGTTATCGATTCGAGCTCCGGATTGTGTT
>KN727420.1:0-16108 GCA_000816745.1 Ancylostoma duodenale
ATCCAGTTTGCAAGGAACAAACCAGGTCATAGCATTATTTTGTCCTTTTTCGTAATCAGAGATTTGTACACTTGCACCAGTCAATGTGCTGACCACGTAGTGGTGGCAAATCTTCTAGTAATCACGATATTTGCGCTTCGAGCAGTCAGAGCCATCACAATTGAGCTTCTTTTCCTACAAAAGAGCAACTTGGATGAGAAAGAGAAGTCATGAGCCCGGTTTGCTGTTTGCCCTCAGTTTGCGCTAATCCCTTGTCATGTTTCCGGCACTGAATTAGCGAATAACCGTTTACTGGTGCTCTAGAAGTCAAGTGATCTTCTTTATTGTTTCTCCATCAATGTTTCTACTGCCTCTCAGCAATTCTTAGTGGGTAGATGTTGATGCAGACAAGCCTACGGCTGAACGTGCCTAATTTATGGATGAGGTATAGTTCGATAATTTTCTCTGAGACAGCTCTGAACCGCGAACAGACGCGAACATATGAGCCCGGATTAGATTTAGATGCTGTTCTGGTCATTATGTTTAAATAAAACATCTTGAACAAGCAAGAGGAACGTGAAATCTGATCGCTAATGAGCTGTTGGTTATGACCTGCGTGGTAAAATGCAAAAATCTGGGAATGCTTCACCAGATTGACAATATGGGAATGCAGCATGCTTATATACAAATTAGGGACAAATTCTGTTGTGCTTATCCTACAAATCTTGAGTTGATCAAGCGATAACCACATTGTTAGCAAGGTGGTCTTATATTTTTGAAACGCCCGAAAAATCGGAAGAAATTTATAAAAAATTTTGAAAATCGTATTCGGTCGTGAGAGTATGGAGCTATAGGTATTTTTACATGAGGAATCCGGTGGTAGCAGTCATAGAGCCAGCAAACCACCAAGAAGCGCAAAAAGGCTGAATTTGGGGGTGGTCTTATATTTTTGAAACGCACTGTAGTAACGGATGCAATTCGTATCATGAAGGAACTGAGATGAGCTCGGCACATCGACCTATCATGACATCATTGCACACGTAGAAGATAATAATTGAGAGTTTGCAATGCTTCAGAGTTTATACAGGCTCTCTCAAAAATCCTTGCCTCACGCTACACCACCCGTCAGCTGAGCCACGTCGCACCACGTACGACAATGCATTGGTCATGCGGGGCGGCTCAGCAGATGGGCGGTGCAGCGTGAGGGGCAAGGATTTTTCAGAGCAGCTGCATGCACTTGGAAAAAACCCAAATAGAAGGATAACCGCCACACGAAAGATAATCGAGCAAGGATTCTAAAAAAGTTGGCACTCCACCAATACAACAATAACGAATACTCCACTTTGACAAAGAAAATCAAACGGTTGGTAATATCCCATGGTAACCATTGGAAATGTTAAAAACCAACGAAACAGCAAACAAACACAAGTCTTTAACAGAAAGAACTCACTTTTAGCTTTCTCTGTTTTCCTTTCCTTATTCAGTGGTATAACATCATCAAGTGAAGACGGTCGCTCTGATGCAGGTGTCGAACTAAAAGTATTGTTTTGATGTTCAACTGCAACATTAGATTCTAAATTGTCCATATACCTGTCATCTTCCAATTCCTCCTCATCTGTAGCAGAATTACAATACATGTTCTTTCCTTGATTTTTGCAGTTATTTTCAGCCCAATGTTGGCGGCGACGATGAATTCTGCAAACGAATAGAGAATGTTATTGTAGAACGAGAAAATCAGCTAATGCTTACCCAGCCTGATCAGTGCAAAACGGTCCTCCATGAGACTTCTTCGCGTGACACCACGAGCATGTGAAGTGTTTCAGAGTCGCGTTGGAACAAGCTTCGCATGTTGCGAATTGGATGCACGCTTTAAAATCACGCTTCATCAACAATTATGATGCATAATATTGCTGTTTCAATGACAGCAAAATTGTCAGAAAATAAACATTTGGAAAAGGGAAATAAGTATGGTACGAAAGCCAAGTCAAATAAAAGAAAGCAGGCGTAGAACGTACCTGGCTGAGCCTCAAGGTAAACAACTGTATCGGGCACCACCTTTTCCAGAGGGACCTCAATCCTGTGATACTCGTAAATTACACGTTTCGGACTCACTGCAAAAATGACGGAATTTGAATTTTAAGTTACATTTTCTCAAGAGCAGCAAATCCGAAGAAAGCTTACATAGCTCTAATAGCCGAAGGCAACAAAAAAAGCAACTAACTTGTTCCGTGAGACATAAGCATGTGATTATACAGGTAAGCATCACTAATTCCACATTTCACAGGATGCTGTTCGTCACTTATATTTGACACATTCATTGGCACCTGAAAATAGCAAAGTCACTTCTTTATAACTCACTGCCATCAGTTCCTTGTAAAAAGAATTTCGAATACTTATGCGATTAACTTGCTGAAACTTCAAGAGCTAGCTGATACTTTACCTACAGTTCTCGTAAACACATAATTTGATCATAAAAAAGAGCGCATATGCGCTCACAATTATGGAGAAAGAGACCACAAGATGCGTCCAGTGCAATCCATGGAGAAAGAAGCAAAATGGTTCACAACTATTAAAAACTCCTATGAAAAGGAGCGAAAGTATAGAAAAAATGAAACAATTCCAAATCTACGCAAATACACCAGAAAATAACGTAAACACTCTTTCATGAAATAATAAACAAAAATGTATGGAATGTGGAAAATTACTCCACAAGAACTCACATTTTTGTAAACAAATGCGATGGAGCCGTTTTTGAACAATGACGCTTGAAACGTGAATGAACCAACTAAAAAAAATTCAGATTAAAACGGGATGATGTATGAACAGACAACAAAAAGAGCACCTTGATGTTGTTCCCTCAACTGTACTTTCCTCCATTCTACCACGAAGCGTTCACCATCATCAGCATAAACAATACTCGAGCCCTGAACAATGACTACTTCAGTAGATATGTAACCTGAGTAAAGTAATAACACTGACGTCTAGAGTTGTGTCAAAGTTCGCCATGAGAGGTGCAATGTACTGGGTAGCAGCTAGCCAATTGTGGGTTTGATCGCCAACGTAGAGGAACCCTAAAACATAAAAGTTCTGGGGACAGAAGCAGAAAGAAAGCTCAAATTAGATAACCTCCAGTAGCAATGGTGAGGTTTGTCATCATATGACCATAGAATGGGAATTTGAAGGTAAGTTTGGCACCCTGAAGAGAACACATTAAAATATCCACTAGGGAAAGAGAAAAATTAAGAACTTTTGCGAAGAAAAAAACTAACAACAGCTCTCCTATAGGTTCCAGACAAAAGTGGATGGCTTGCGTTTCCAACTACTCCAGGTTTCTTCAACATAGCATCAACATCAACCCAATAGTTGTTCATTTGTTCAGAACGATTCGAGTAGATGGTCATCAGGTAATACTGGTGATCAACCTGAAATATGGGCTTGGAACCCATCTGCAAAACAAAAGAACATAATTTCAAGTTCTTTCTTTAATGGCTTTTGTAACCAAAGGAACATTTGAATAATGGTTACAAACAGTACGCAATCATGCTCATAGTCAGCGCCGATCTCCAATTGTTAGCTGTAGAGGGAAATCGACCAACAACGAACTTGTCCAACAATTGAATCATAACAGGTGATGAACTTACTGTGCTGTTTTCCTTCTCCTCTTCCACATCATCTGGTATGTGAGTGTTCCACATATCCGGTCCCTCTTGTTCCATGGCAGCTTTTTGCTGTGGTAAAGTATAGGATGCGCGTTTCACTCGCAATTTGGATTTCGGAAGTAAGTCAAACATTGGTGACGAATCTTCATACCGGAGAATTAGTGGCAGATCATGATGCTCTGGAAAAAGTAGTTTTCTACGGACTACATTGAAAGAAAAACCAAAAATAAGAGAGAAATAAAGTAGAACTAAACAGTGAGAGCTATGATTTAGCTTTTGAAAAGTAATTCATAACAGAAATTAGCAACGACACGAGAGCAGAATTTATGGTCGAAAGAAGCACAAGAAAGCTGCTCCGCGCAGATAAGATTGAGAAGTAAAAGTACTCGTAGTGTACATACACACCGTAACCTTTAGGTTGTTTTCAGAGTATACAAGTCGATGCTCTATGAAACTAAAAAGCATCGTGTTCATTACCCGAAACACTGTGCTAGGCAGAACTCTAGCAGAAAAGTGAGGACCTCGCAGGAGAGGCTGGAAACGTTTTTCGAAAAAAAAAAGATCAACTAAATGACTCTGTCTAAATAAATGGGAGAAATTCATATGGATTCCCATACAGGTTGCAAGACTTGCACTTAGTTAAAAACTGGCGGCAGAAATACTGAAAGAGAGAGAAAAAAGAAAACAAGAACAAAAAATCCAATGAAATGAATGAAGCAACACCAATCTCACCTGCGAGTGCGTCGGCAAGAATGTCGACAAAAGAAGTTAGTAAAAGAAGCCTCAAAACCACAGCTCCCAGCATTGAATCGTCCACGAAGCGTGCAAAACACTTACAAGAACTACAACTGCAATTGTTTACAGAGGATAAGTATACGCCTGAAAACGAAATAACTTGCAGGAGAAAGACGGCAAAAAATGGAGAATTTGCAGATGAACAAGGGCAAAGAGGTAATAATCGAGTTCAGTTCCACTCCAAAGCGAAATAATTGTGTAAAACTGTGACAATTCGCAACATTTAATCAAACCGGTTACATCAATTGTCCAGATTCACAATAAACAAGCACGGTATTAGGCTACTGCTACACTGAACAGAACAATCTATGACGGGAATAAGTAGTAATGAAAACGAAGAATAAACATCCTTAGTCATCAGATCTCGCAGAAATAGCACAGTCGACTCGATGAGTCGATCTCCTTCACATCCAGAAGTGAGATTGACGTTAATGTTGAACTCTGTAACGGAACAGCATTACGTAAATTAAACATGAAGTCATGAGAGCTGAAAAATCTAATGGGTGTAAGTACGTCAGCGCATTTGAGCGAACAATGGTCGAATCAAGTGTGAGATGTGAAGCATTGCTCATATGGTGCTTTTCAAGCGAGAACACAGATATTAACTGTTACAAAATGTAAAATGTTGCGCAAGAATTAGAACTGTTAAGCACGGTAGCGCGGAGCGATGCAAGTGAAACTGGTCCTATGAAGGCGAATGACATTAAATTGAAGAACATTCCACTTTTTAACATCGCTAGAGAACTAGGAAAACGTGTCAAAATGACTGTCACGATGCATTGCAAACTGTGGAACTGCGGAACGTCGATTTCATGGAACACAGGCGAATGGCAAAACACAATAGAACTTTAAAAGTCGAACATATGCAGAAGACGTGACGACTACAAAGTCAATTATCCGTCACATCTCAGGGCTATTAGGTCACAACTGCTCACAATTTTCGATCGCAACAAAAAACTGAGTTGAAAGTTCAGAGAAAAAGCGCAATTAAAAAGCAAGTTCGACTAAGCTCGAATATTTGAACATAATTTTTTTTCTGATAGATAGGCATAAAAGTGAAAGAAAATACAATGACTAACAGACTGCTACATGACAACAACGAGGCTATCACATTTATCACTTGGTCGAACTCTATCTCGGCCCTAGCATCCTCAATTTACCAATATCCACGAATCAGGTGTCCATAACTGGTTGTCGTGGTCGAATATAGATAGAACGTATCGGCATATGAATTAATTTGTCAGGAGTTTATCAGAAAAAAGATATCCAATGAGACTTATGCATTGCCAATAGCACAATCGCAGTTCCCCATCGCCTGGTTTCCCCAGAGAAATCATATATGCTGCAAAGCTTGCGCTACTGACAGTGAAGGATTTAAGTGTCATGAAGGATTTTAGTGTCACACTCCATTTTGTAGAACATTTGGAGGCACAGATAGTCAGCTTATTGAAGAAACATGCTTTTGAGCTTCAATGGATAAATTTCGAAATTCGACGAACTTTTTCTATAGCTGAGATCACGTTTCACTAAAGCAAGCACAAAAACAACAGTACGAATGATGAAACAAAAAGAAAATGATGACACCACTGGGTGGGAAGCATTTCAATTATCTTTCAACAGTGAAAGAGCAGAATGAAGTGACAAACAGGAGCATAAAGGTAAATGCAAAATCACAAGGCTCTACTGAGAATGCGCAGAAATGCTTTCAGAGTATTTCGGCACACCGAAATCAACAGGTAAACTGGGTTCTTGCAACCAGAAGAACGCAAAAAAGCAAGAAAAACTGCAAAGTAAACTGTTTTCGGTGGACTCAAAGTTACTGTTAGAAATTCTGCTTCAATAAATGAAAAAGGAAAAAGGCTTATGGATACTTTTAACTAGTTCAAGACAACATATTTCAAGATATTAAAATTGGCAGCTGAACCAAGCAACGACGATATGGATAAAATTACAAAGAGAAAGTTTCAGTTGCATGTGTAATCTAACAGCAACAGAAAGCAGCGAAAGTAACTTTCAAGCTGACCTACCCAGAGAAGAACTATGTACATTATGCAGTTTGAGAGTGAGTTCAGCCACCTATCTATACTACCGGATGAAGCAAGCAAGCACAACTAACCTGGTGCACCGTTATCGTCTTCAAACTGCGTAGCACTTCATAGAAATCAGTAAGTAGCTTCATTCCCTTGCAATACCCATCGCCTTTCTACTCAAGAACCTTACAAGAAGCTCATGGGACCTAAACTAAAATGTTAACGCAGTTAAAACAAGGGTCATTAACTAGAGAAACGAAAGAAATTGATGAATGAAAAGATTGAAGAAAAAACAAGCTGAAAGAAGAAAAAGACCTGTATTGTCCAGTCAGACCAGTTCTAGAAGGTTTACTCTCAACGTGGAACGAGACTGAAGCCAGAAAAGACAAAGACTCCCAAACCAAGAATTAGATCAACGGAACCGAGCATTATAAGATCTAAAACTTGTAGCACTGTTACAAGCTTGATACTTCTGAACTTAATGAACACAGGTACATGCAATCGCAAACGTGGAGATACTAGCATGGAGTTCAAATCCACTCTGCAGCGAAATGGCTGAATCGAACAGTAAAGATCTTTCATATTTATCTAACCGGTTATGTTCTCTGTGTAAAATCACGCCATAAACGTACATCGCATTAAGGGAATGTGTTGAAGGTTTAAGTAAAACATACGACAGAGAGTTCTGCTACGACTAACATGTACGCAATCAAATTCTTAAAAGTGACCAGTATCAGATATAGTGGTATCAACATTGTGGAACAAACTTACAATAAATAATAACTGAAGGCAATATATAATGAACTATTACATTTGTTATTACGCTCTTAATAAGGAGAGAATCGTATTAAACGTGAAAAGGAGGGAAAGAGTCTCTCAGTCATGAGGCTTCTTAAAAATAGCTCTGTCAACCTTCACTTGATCGTCGATAAGTCGATACATATAGGTCACAACACAGTCTGCTTGAACATCCAGCAATGCAAACGAAGCTATAATCGGACTGAAACGAAATATTACTAGAAAAAACGAATTAGAATCGAATTACAGGGGAAAACTAGGTTAACGCTCATTTCCGACATAACATATTAGAGAAGTATCAGCTCCTGAAGTGCGCCAATGTTTAGCTGGGATTTGCTGCACAGAGGCAAAGCAATAGAAGAGATGCAATAGAAGCTTTCATTATAGGGTATCTTGAGTAAGCAAAATGATCCTCCTACTCAAAGCCATGCAGAAACTTTACAAGGAAATAAAGAAATGGGAGGAGCAAAACTCCGCAGGAACGTTGAAGTGAGCGATGAGCGATCCCAACGCAACATGGCATATATCAGTCCGCAACTACACAATTTCAGGCCAAATACAGAAAAGGAAAATGGCAGATCAGGGATGTGCGTAACAAAAAATTTGATTTTCGTAAATCGTAAAGTAAATCGTAAATCGTAACTGAAGGAAAGTCATTCCCAAAACGTGCTGAGGGAAAGTCATTCCCAAAACGTGCTGAGGTATCTACCATGAAATCCACACAATCGCCATGCCTTATCCAGAGGGCGACAACATTATTATGAAGAGAAAAGGCCTTTTCTATTCTTCAGCGTCTATCCAGTCCTGGAAGATTTGTCCATCGCCGAGGAAGAGAGAATTCCATTTAAAATTCCCTGGTTGGTGTTTTCGGGTTCAGCACGGTTCGTGATTCTATCTGTTCCAGTTTTAACCGAGCCATCCATTCCCCTGCGGTCCCTAATTTTCGGTAAATTATAAAATTCGTGGTATAAATGATATAAAATTCGGTACCAGAAGGCCTAGTAGGATGAAGCACTGACATGAAGTGCCCAACACAAAGTCACTGTATGAGACAAATGCGCATTCAATGCTTCCACCATTTTCCGATGAAGTCGAGTGGGAGGAAGAGATTATTTCTTGCACTTCATCATCCTTGTTTATGGATGTTATTAATTGGCTATCACGAGCTCCGCCAGAAAAAAAATTGCGCACTACATCAAACCGAAGTTGGATTTGATGAAAAAGAAATAGAGCAAAACTTGTAGACAAACGACAGAGGTTTTGTGGGCTGCTCGTAATCCCTGGGATAGCTTAAGAAAAGAGAGCTGAACTGTAGCTACTGATATTCCTGTAGCACTTCATATAAGACTTTCATCTCCACGATTCTAGTAAGTCATCTATGCATACAAAATTCTCAAAAATGAATTTGCTATGGGCCGCCCGCCTTCTTTAAATAATGGAAAATATGAGCGAACCTATGCGAATTTGATTCTAATATTGCTGTGAAACGCGAATACACACAAATTATGCACATTTGCACTCTTATCGCAAGTGCTATGGCGAGATTCGCTTCTTGTTGTTATTACGATTTTGTTACGAAATTCAGGTCACTTTTTCGTAATTCGCAAATCGTAAAAAATTCGTGAAAAATGAAATCGTAACTACGCACATCCGTGTGGCAGATACTTTGCCGCCGCATTCGCGCCTTTGAAACCATTTTTGGTACAATTTTGTGCCCTCTGAATCCTCCTTCATGTGCAGCTAATAAGAAAAATAACAGAAATCATGTCTTCCTAGAAGTCCTATTGTGACTTGTGTTCTGCCGATAAGTATCTGTATCAATTTTGAAATCTGAAGAAAATGCAAAGGCATCTTAAACTGCAATGCAGAAACTTCCTGCAACGAAGAGGAAAAGAAACATTTGATAAAATATACTAAACAGGTTTGCAAGTTTTTACTGAACTATGACAAATTAGTGCGACACTCTAACCCGACAACTCACATTACATTTACAGCGAACAACTCGAAGTGAAATTATAAAGAAACTCGGCATAATCAATGAAGACTATGAAATGTAGGGAACAATGTTCACTTCAATGCTGAATGTCGATGGAGTTGACAAGTTTGCAGCGCAGCGCAGCCTCTAGGCACGGTCAAGTCATTACCCTGTGGTTGTGTAAAACCATCAAGTACAGGCCAGGCGGTTCAGAACCGAGTCGATATGGGTGAGATCCTGCGTGGAGAGTGCACAGGTACTTTTGACAAATCGTGCACGTTCTAGCTTGTTGGTCCCATTGGTTTTTAGCTACCTGACATCCTAAATCGGACTCGGAAATGATGTAGAAAGTACATGGAACGCATGCGCTCGAGCAGTGCGGTGCCGAGTGCGCGGTGAATGGCCTGTATATACAGGAAACGTCAATCGTGATTAAATCAATCGCAAAGGCGCAGCGCATATCATTAGTTAATCAACTTTGATATGGGCTGACCGTTACAGGACCAAAGTTGAGTTGACGCGTATTGATGTGGGTTAACGGGTAGTTCTTGAAGCACCGTGTATATACCATGAGCAGACACTAAGGTGGAAAAGAAGTATACACGGACCTCAACCGCCTGTATATCCCGATAATTTGTGTTGTGAGGGAAAGGTGAAGTCTTTGACAGAAGCAAACATCACTGGGAAAATTTGTGAAAGGCTCGTATTAGTGTTGAGGATCACATGTGCTGGAGTTCGTAGATGCCCTGTGGACACTGGTCGTCGAATCCATGAAAGCATGATCCTGATGTCGGCACCTACATATTGAACAGTATCAAATGCCCAGCACGTGCGTATCAACACTGCTGGAACCCAAAATCATTCTGCAATTTCAGATTTCTGAGTGATCTCACCAAGGGAAGACAGTCGATATAAACTCTCACTGCGTGCATGCGACAGGCGAAGGAAGTGCCCGAGACGCATGCAGAATTTATTTGTAGGTCTCTGCTATGTAGAAGCTGTATTTTTAAATAAGCCTTCACTAGGAATAATCGTTGACTCTGATCCAAATCTTTCTAGACGACACTGCAAAGGAGACAACACACCTTTTGCAAATGCTTATTGAGACCTGGGAATGGAAGTAAAGTGAAAATTTATCTTATCATGAAAACCAAACGGTATTCTACCTTCATACAAACCAAATTTTTGAAAAAACAAACTACTGATATGTTTATAGAGAGCGCAATGATGAACACGCTCATTTATCAAGGTGTTTTGCTGGTAGCAAATAAACAGCCGACTGTCTATAACTAGAAAATGAGCGAAAGGCAGAATCAAAACAGCAACTCGGAGTTAACGTCTTCCAAAAAACACCCACACAAAAGTTTAAGAAAAACAGTATAATGATGCCAGAGTTGCGGATATGCTTTGAGTATTCACGCTGCGACATGTGCCAGCGATGAAATCACAAACATCACGTTCGGATATTTGGCCTTAATCCCCTGGGATTTTGAAGCGACAACCCGCTCCCTAACTAAATCTACAAGATGAGAAAGCATACCCGTCATGTGTGACCGAAAAAGCTCCAGTAGCGCTTCCGGGATTAACATAAAAGCGTCCTCCACTCTCTCTAACGCTACATTCGTGGGAATGCCCACTAACAAGAACGTCCACATCCAGTTGTCGTGCCAGCTGCTCCAGCATCTGGAAGTTCTGCTGATAGTCAAGTGAAGAAAGACAATGAAACAGAACTGCAGAAATATGCAGCTATATTGTTGATCCGTTGAGGCACTTTCAAACACACATCTGCATTCACCGAGCAAAAAGGTCAAGTCATTTATATCTGCAGCAACGTTTCATTATTCTGCCAGTACTTTTAATTTTGATGCCTTTGCTGAAGAAAAACAAACATACCGCCTCATCTCCCCATGGAATGATCTGATGACCGTGTATAAGACCAAGGCGAAATTGTCCCACAGTGACTACCTTTGTATCAGGATATTTCAATGATTCGTCATCAAAATCTCCTCGAACAACGTGAACATCTGACGAGAGGGATCTGTAAAACAAGTAATCCATCAGAAAGAAAAGAACAGTTAGCTAGCCGAGCATCTCACCTCAAATAATCGACGCTTTCTCTATTACACAGGTTTCCAGTACACAAAACATGCTGCATCTTGTTGGGAACCAAGAGCTTTCGGAACTTGGCGGAAAGGTTGTGCTCTCTATGCGGGATATGCAAATCTCCAATCAACAGAACCAACTGAAAAGCAGGAAACAATAAAACAGTTGTTCCAACACCTTGGTGGCAAATGTAAAGCACCACGTTTGTTACAGGATGCTATTCACGTGCATCTTGGTTTTTCAAAAGCATCATCGATGCGCAGATTTTCGTTCAACCGTAAACTCACGCAAATTCCTAGTGCTGAAAAAAACATTTTCGCACTGGCTCTCTAAATTTTTCATGCATCACGTCTCTGCAAATGCGTATTCTATACAGCATGGCAACTGAGCTGGAAACAATCAGCCTCTTGGTAACAGACGAATATGTGCACTCCATACAACTGCAAAGCCAACGATAACATAGCCATACAAGGCGTATAAAGGGTGGTAGTGGAAGCAAGCAGAAACAATGCTAATCAATGAGTTACGCACGTTTATCTAAGTGTGCAGCGATATGCCACTCGTCTGAGTGAGGCTACGTGCCATGTGGGAAATTTACGACCCCCTTAAACTCCAAGTAAATCTGAGGTAATTTTTCACAGCTGCCTCTTTCGTTGGACACATTGCGCAAGTCGTGCATAATGAGGACAAGACAAGGACAACAAGAGCGCTGAGCGGTGACGTGAAGGAATTGAAGGCAGAGTCTCGCCCATTCTCTGTGATTGAGATCTCTACGCGTTAACAATCGACAGAAGCCATGGCCACTATGCAGAAGCCACCACTACCCCCGGCCCCCCCCCCCCCCTCGCATCTCCCAGAAGAACGGTTTGAAGATCCTCACTTTAGGGAGAGCAGAGGCGCTTTGTTCACTTTATACGAAACAACAGCAATATGCAGTATTTTAGCAGTGAATGTTGCAAACAAGTATTATATCTGAGTTCCAAGTAAGAAAGCCTTAAACATGAGAATGAGGTAGGGCTGCTTATGAGGTAGGACTGCATCTAAACACATATGAGTCAAGAAAGGCATGTCTCTGAGAACCAGTATGTCGAGAGAAGGACATGGCGGCACATTTATGAGAGTTAGAATAGTTGCAACATGCAAAATTGTATGTGAAATATATAGTGGATTCGTTAAAAGAGAACGAACCCTTTGTAACTTTGATCTTTCGAAAGATCATTAACACATTAACGAGAGCAGGATGTCAATGGCCGCAGTAGTAATTTTTGCGAGGGTTTTCAGCAATTACAAATCTATCTATCTATCAGTATCTGTGAGTAGAACATGGGCAGCGGAGACCACCCCCTATCTTTGATTTTAAAGAAAGTTATAGTGCTTCGTCATGGGAGTGTTAAATCATATTCTTACCAAAGATGCAACAGGTAACAGTGCAATAGGTAATCGACCAACAGATGAAATCTAAAGAAGGCTAGTGGTGAGACCACCTCATGTGGAGCGCAATACAAATCAAAACAGCTATTTCAAAGATTTCAGAGAGCTTCTCCAACTCCAAACAGCCTCTATGATCACACCTCAACTATGTAGCATAGGCACAGAGGAAAACTCAAAACTGCATTCATCGAGACCTACACGAGATTGAAAAGTTTGAATCGTTAGATTGAATAGCTGCTGTATACATAAGCCATGCCAGCCTTCTGTGGCGATGCACTACAGAAAATACCTTGAATCGGAAACTTCGTCTACTAGTTCTCTTGCAGCAACTAGGGCGAAAGTAACGTAAACTCCTGATGGTTCTCTGATGCACTTGTGGGCTTATATTCAGAGGCACTAACTCGTCAGAAAATTTTTAAATTGACTTACCATTCTTGAACACCAATCAAGAAGACCAACAGTCTAGCCTTCCTAGAGACTGGAACAGCAATTTCTGAAAGAAGCAGTCTCGTCAGATGTGTGAGACGGCTAGGAAAGAACAGCGACAAAAATGATGAATACAAGGAAGTGAGAAGAAAACAAAAAGGGGCAACTGAAAAAAGAAGATAATACAGAAAAGTACCGAATAATTGAAATGCAGAGCAATTAGAGCTGCAGGATTTTAAATGAAACGACGAACGAATGAAGCTTAAAAAAAAATAGGATAAAACTGCACCTAAAATCACATTTGTGAGCTAGTGTTGGATATGCATAGCTTGCCACAGAAGAAAGTATGTACAACAACAATGAAAATATTCGATAGCGTAAACATGCTCATCACCAAAGGATTGACGTAAAGAATAATCAACTATTTATTTCTATGAGCAGAGAAACAATCGAAGGCACATACCACTCACTACCTATCGCAATACTGAAACTTTCTACGCAATCTCTCATAATTGCGATGATGAGAATGATTTCGGGCTTAAAATGCAGTAAAAGATGGCTCGCCCTAATATGAGCTGCGAGACTTTGAAGAATTACGCTTTACTGCAATTACTGATGGTGCACACATAAAGAATTCTTCGCCTAACATCAAATCAAGGAGATAGAAAGTGAAAATTTAAAGGTATTTTATCTCTCTGACAATCAAGTGAAACAAAGGAACGAGACCAAGTTGTCAAACGGAAAGCTCTCACAGTTTTCTGTACCTGTAGTTTAGTAACAAAATAACAATGTCAAACGAAAACTATTCCAATGCACACAACTATACAAGAACCTTGTTTACACTTCTAAGCTAGTGGGGTCACCTAACTACGGCTGAAGACGCTGTACTTCTTCTGAAGCCCTTCTTGTCAAGGCCCATGACGGTCAACCATTTGCTGATGGTTTCCACGCAACTAAATAAAATCACTAGTAGAAAACTCATTACCACTAGATAGCTAAAAAATAGCACCTGACAATTTTGCGAGGTTGGTTTGCGGAGTTGAGTGCAATAGCCCTAACCGCCACAGCAGCTTCTATCATGCATGATGACATTAGCTCCACATCACAAAAGATTGTACCACGAGCCCAGTATTCCTGCAACAAAAACATCAAGGTAACCAAGCAGAATATCGTTGTTTGCTTGCACATTAAGAATACTGACCGCCCCGTTCGCTTCAACGTGATGTACAAATCCTGTGAGCTGAAGAGTATAAAAATCGGAAAGAGTAGTCGCAGAAGAATCGATCAATTCGAGCAGTATTACATCCGTAAGGACAGGCCTTCAAAAACCATGAGATGAGTGGACATTTCAGCGATCATAGGAAGCAAGAAAAATACCGCTCACTTCCTCAGAATTCCTAAGAGTGGGTGTCTTTGGTACAATTCGCAGTCCGAGCTATAAAAGCGTAATTTTTTTTCGCACAAAAAAAAGGTTTTTTTTGCGAGAAGTCATCAGCAACCTATTTAGAAACGTCGGTGCGATACTGATAAGGTTACACAGTTCTAGTTTAGTTCTAGCTTTTTTTACACGGGGATACAGTTATACAGACGTCGAAACTCCAGCATGCATTTCAAAATTTACCACCCTAATACATTTTCCACATTAAAAACTTCTCTGAAATAGCTCAACTATGAAAAAAAAAACAGAAGCATAAGCCAATAGGTTCAGAACTCATTTGAAAAGTTCTAAGAAAAGCATCAAAATTTTCTCTCCAATACTCGACCTTGAGTTATTCGTATCACAAAAACGTACAATTTACGACCATTGACGTAGATGTGGAATATTCTCGCAACAAGAGTCCCATCAGCAAGCGAAGTGACACCGGTCTCAGAACGTAGCACAGGAGCGCCTAGCTCATTAGGCTTCTGCGGATACCTATACAGGCTGAATTCCTGAGAAAATTACTATTCAAAAGGTATTTTAAGTCGACCACAGTCAAATGATTGAAAAAAGTGGGAAGTATCACCTGGTAAAGACTATCATATGTCGACCTACAAGAATAGCACTCATCGCTGTGAGGAGTTTCCTTCTAAAAACTGGTTTTCCTTCTTCATAAAATGTCAACGTCTCCAAAACAAAAAGAAAAAAAACAGGAAGAAGTTGATGACGTACAACAAGATTAGGATTTCGTTTTCTTCTAGCATTAGGTGGTGAACTGCTTAAAGCAAGAGATCGTCTCAGTTGTGGTGGAACGGAAGCTTTCCAAGCACCGTATAGTTTACACTTAACGTCACCAGCACGTACAACCCTCTCTTCCTCAGTAGCAGAATGCGCATTGTTCCATTCCGTCTGGTCCTAAATTTGGTTCTTTTATGAAACCGTTGTCGACTAAATAAAATAAGATTTAAAAACTACATTCTCATAGTCTTCTCCCAAATAAGCTGCAAACGCCGTTGCACTCTTCACATCTTCATTCGTAATGTGCTTATTATCCGACAGCATTTCAAGAGCGACATAACAAGCATAGCAACTTTTGTCAGAACATAGTGCAGAAGCCTGAAATCTTAACCATTAAAGTCTGTAGAAAATACCGCTTTACAACGCCTGACACAATGAGAATTTGAATGATAAGCGCTTACTGAACTACTCCCTCCAGATGAAGACCAGGGAGTGGGCAAAGAGAAATTGGGCTCCCCGTAAAAAAAAAAAGAAAAAAAACAGGACCAAGCCAGCCCCGCTATTTCAAAAGTAAGATTTATAAAAAGATCAACTATGGGAAGTTTTAAAGAAGTTATTCGTAAAGTAAGTAAAATCAAAAGATTTTTGAACCAGCCTGTTTTTCCTCCTTGTTATTATTTTTTTCAGACATTTGGTTTTAACAGCTAGAGTCCATAGTTGATCTTTTTATAAATCTTACTTTTGAAATAGCGGG
>KN727421.1:0-12900 GCA_000816745.1 Ancylostoma duodenale
TTTTGGTTACACGGTGTCACTTGTGCTAGGTTCCGCTGTTCGATTTTTACTCATTGAATTCATTGATACGTTTCTGGATTTCATATTGAATCAGGATGAGCTGTGCTGTTCTCTTTAAGACCTGATCTTGGTGGGTATTACTATTTAACAATTCGCAGTTCAAGTTGTGTTTTGGGACGATTTGTTCGCGTCTAGATCAAAAATTTGATTGGCAGTGTCTTCATTTATTTCGTCTAAGAATTCTGCTGCAGATCTTTACGTTAGGTTGTGAACTCACAACTCAACTTTCTGAGAGGCTCCCAAGAGACTTGCTGTGAGTGCGGATCTTTTGTATTACTGTTCAGTCTAGCTGACCTCATTTTATTGAGCAGGAATTTTCGGTTTATAAAGGTGAATACATTGCAGACAAAATTTTACAACGTGGTCAGACGTTTATGAATGAGTCACCCATTTTTCGCGTTTTCTCATCCTTCGTCCACATTAAGTTTTGACCTGTTTTCAATCATACGTTGCACTGTTGCACATCTACTGAATAGTTTGCGTATTATTCCACGACTCTGCACTGAAGGCGACGTAAAGATCATGCGAAGAAGAATATGCATTCTTTCCCAACGTTCGTGAATCGCAGAACATGTTGGTCGGCGACCTCTTGTCACTTCCTATTTCGAACAACCGCGCGATCTTTTTCGTTGCGCGATTTTTGCCGCGTTCGGCGACTTTTCGGTTATTGAGGGCATTCTTTTCATCGTACGGCAAAAAGTCCATTGGCCCATATACCGCTTTTTGCTTCGCTCCACTACCTTTGTAAAGGTAGCGCTGGTTCTTATCGATTGGACACTTACGCATGCGGAACCAAGTGTTGATCTTGACATTTGCCATGTGATTTTCATAGTTTCTAGCAGTGACTAGCTGCTTAACCTATGGTACGTGCCACTATAATTTCGTCCTTTCTGGCCAACTGTAGTTTGCACCTGCTTATTGTTGAAGTGATGTTCTCTTTGATTTCCGATTAAATGGTGGCTTTCAATTTGCTTTGTACTACATATAGTGACGAGAATTGAGTGAAATTTGCGTGTAAATATTAGTTGCGAAGGGGAGGGGGCGTACTGGAGGGGGGCATCCCCCCTCAAAAATGGGTCGCAGAATTTATGGAATTACTTTATAAAATAAATAGAAATCGTCTATATTTTTATTCTTAATTGTTTGTTTTTATTATTGTTCAAATACTGTTAATCATTCAATATTTAGGCAAATACTTTCATTATTTGTATTTTCATTTCCCATCCGAGTCACACTCCTTTTTCCACCCATCTCGTCTCGCCAAATATGTACATCTACACTTTCTTTTGATGTTCCAACTAATAAGTTAGACCGATTATTTCTAGCAAAAAGTAATGGTTGCCGCTTTCTGCATAGAGCTGCATCAGTCCATTAATTGCTAGGTTATCTGGGTTTGTGCAACAGTGAAATATGTGAAACCATGCTTTTTCCAAGTATGTGAGGTTGTGAGTAGCTGAACTGTCTCATGATTATATCAGTCTGTATGAATAGCATATGCTTTGGTTCTACTCGTTCTTTTAGACGTTCTCACATTGTACACCATTACGAAGATTGTGATTTACGGCGGTCGTCAAGAGTAGTCATGTTCACCTTTTCTATCTACACTGACATGTTTTGTTCCAGGGCTCAATTTCGGAAGTTCATCGCAAGAGATTGTTGAAAGCACATCTCGCTTCCTCCGTTTCACAAGATCCTCCTGCTCCTCCTCTCAGGTGAGGTACCCCCTGTCGCTGGTTTTTCCTAATTCGCGGTGTGTTCCGGTGCCTCTCTTGCCGATTACTCTCTTTCTCTGCGCTCCTTGGATCACGCGCCTCAGCACCGACAACCTACTGACCCGTTGTTTGTGGCTTGTTTCGCCGTTTTGCATCGCACTTGGCCGAATGCCAAGTAGCAGTGGTGCTCCATTGCGTATTAGGTCATCATTATCTTTGAGCACTGTCGCAGATGGAATTACTACACTCTACCACATAAACGAATCGATGTCTATGTTTGAGCGGATGCTTTTTGAAGGAAATAGAGATTGATTGCAAATCTTTAAGTGCAAGTCTGTAGGCTTTTGTTGGAAATACATGGAAATTTCCTTCATTCCCGGAATTTATATCAGTGTTGGATAACTCTCTGCAAAAGAATGTTTGCTGCAGTTATGCTAGAACACGTTCATTTCCCTAATTTTTTGTGGAAGTTAAAGTAGAGAACAAGTGAGGAAATCTGGAGTGTTGCCTCTCTCCATAGTATAACTTCTATGTTTTTCATCTCAGTTTTGCTTGCTTCTAAAACACATGAATGACCTAAAAAATTAGGTTTTGTAAAGGTGTGAAATGAGGGCTTCGACTGCGAATTCCTTGATCGTCGCGCTAATCTAAGGAGAATGCTCACTTTTCAATGTAATCTCAATTCCACTTAGATCTGAGATACCTTCCTAGCACATACAGAATCGAAAATTCTTTATGTTTTAGATGCTTCATATGTATTTGTTAACACAGATCTCATTCCGTTTTATCTGGATGTGCTCATTAGCTAGTTATTGTTTCAGTTAGAGTTAATTTCAGTGTTTCAGCTGGGGTTGCGAAGGCTTGGCGACTCGAGCGATGTCCCCAGGTCAAAATCCGCAACAGCAGTACGGAAATAATAGCTACAGCACAATGGCTCAGAACGGACAAGCTCCACCCAACAGGAATCCTTTCCAACAATATGTGAGTATCACACAGTTTCTATGTCTGGCATTCATTCTTCCTCGCAAAGCTCTACTCTCAGTGTTTTTCTTTCGTACGATTAGCGATCTTCCACCTAACATCAGCATTTGCTATGTTATTGGATTACAGTATTTGTAAGCATTGGATCACGTGTTAAGCATTCGTAGAATCAACCACATCGATTTTTTCGTCTTTTTACGAGTGCATCTCTTCGTTGACTTCGCTTTGCTTACATTTGCTTATACGTTGTTCACGTGGCATTTTTTAATTCATTAGCTGGTAGTAGACATTCGTTCGACTTAGATAGGTACTAGATTGGTATCATTCACCACACTACATCTTTTTTTTTCATTTTCTCAAATGTAATGGTTATTCGATTTTCAAAGATGCATTTAGAGCTCGGGTCGACCAGCGGGCAACAACAATATGTTCGGCGGTGGAATGCGAATGGGAGTAGATACGCGAACGCCCTATGCACCCCCACCAAGAGATGACACCCCTCTGCAAGATGGAACTCCTCTAAGTTCGGTAAGGGAAAGAGTAATTCTTTTCTTGAGCAGGAGTGCTCTAATGATCGTGCCGTGACAAGCCATTGTTCAAATTTGAAGAAGAATTTGGGTGTTTGGCGTACATTCCTACACAAAACATCTGAGCTTTTGGAGCACTAGTGTTGTTCTTGTTAAATGAATTGAAATCACGAAGATGTTTCGGCAGCTAATAGGGAATATAGTGAAGACAAGAAGATCTTATCCCTTCCTATTCGTTTTTCTGTAGAAACGTCTTTTTTTTCTGTAAACGGCTGTAAATTTGACTCTACAACCGAGTACTTATAATAGGACTATGAGTAGATGGATATAGAATCTACACTACTGTATTATAGACCAACCTGTACATACGCGGCCTCAGTCCGAGCACAACCGATGAAGATCTCAGAAAGATGTGTCAACAGTATGGTACAATTACTTCAACCAAGGTAAGCATGCGTCATTTATCGGTGGTAAACGTCTACATGAGAGTTTTGGTCGTCAAATGTTTTGTTAGGTCTTTGGAGTTGTAGCCAAAACGTGTCCTCACCTTTACTTCCCAATCTCCACCTATGCGATGTGTGAGGAGGCATTGATCACCCCCAACCAGACAGAATCTCAAATATGTGTGATTTTTTTAAGTACACATAGTGTCATCTCCATCTCCTGGAATACGTCGAAAAATTTTGCAAAATTGTTTCCTGAAAGTGCTTGCTTCTTTCTAGTTCATTTTCATTTCTTTGTTTTCATATTCGTATTCAGTTTATTATTTATTGCGTTCAAATTTAAAATAGAACCAGATAGTAACATTTTTTTTTCAAATTTCGGCCTCCCTGGCCTCTTTTTTGATGGTAACCCAAATTTTCTTTTCCTTGCCCCCTTCCCACTTTCATCGGCTTTCGCCACATGTATCCACAGAGTAGAATGTTTGATCTTGTTACTGTTAAAATTTTTCGTCGGTGCTGTTAATTCCTGTATCTTTAGGCTATAATGGATAAGGCTCTGAACCAATGCAAGGGTTATGGTTTTGTGGACTTCGAAAGTCGTGAAGCAGCGGCACGTGCGGTGGAAATGTTGACGAAGAATGGAATCCAAGCACAGATGGCTAAAGTAAGAAGAGAAACTGTTTTATTTTCCAGATTTTTTTCTCAATTTTCTTGCCTATGGTAGTGGTGCTTTGTCATGATTTGCTTTTGTTTTCATCTCATCTTACTTTTAAGCAGCTTCAGCAACAAGAACAAGATCCGACGAACCTTTACATCGCTAACCTGCCTCCGAATTTCAACGAACAAATGCTGGAAAGTGCGCTGAGTCCATATGGAATGGTTATATCTACTAGGATACTGCGAAATGCGGATGGAAATTCTCGCGGTGTGGGTTTTGCCAGGATGGATTCAAAGGTCGGTTTGAGTGGTCTCAGTTTCTATGTGTTGCATTGTTTTCACTTATTTTCGTATTTCAGGAGAAATGCGAGGAGATTATCGCCGCGCTTAATGGAAAATTGATCGAAGGAATGGATCCGAATGCTACTCCACTGCTAGTGAAACAGGCTGATACTGGAAGGAAGAACACACGTAAGAGAAGTGACATGGGTTTCGAGCTGGGCATGTATCCGAGCCAGGTAGTTCTTTTAGTTCATATTGTTTATGCTACCAGAAACGAAATGCTGTAGAGAGTGTATATGTGGTTTACTTCAGCCGTTTACTATGACCGCTCCTCACGACTACATGAGGAATATGGGTGGAATGCCACAGATGTATCCAGCTCCATACGTAAACTATAGCATGGGCTATCCACAACAGGTTCCCGGTTACTCGCGTGAGTTTGTTCTGCCATTTCTTGTCTTTTTGCTCCACCTAAGCCCTGCGATGGAGTTGTTTTCACATAGTTTGATCTCTTTTGGTTTAATAATAAGCCATTTCTGTCCTTTTTGTGCGTTAGCAATTTTTTGTTGTGGATAAAAATCATCCATTTTAGCATATGATGTTAGCGCGATGACCAGTCAGATGGGTGGGATGCAGATAGGTGCAGGTGCCCCTCCTTCTGCTCAGGACAATGGCGGTTTGTACATGCTACCGCAACAGGGATACTACGTCAATAGAAAGGTGAGTCGTCGTGCAATATCAGTGGTATTTTAATCGCGAATGGTAACCCTCTCATTTGGTTGTACTGAAATCGTGATTCATTTAGCAGTACAACGGCACTGGGCAGTATGACGTAATGCAAGGACCTTCTGGGAATGGAAATGCTCAGATGGCCGCTATCGGGCACGGTGGACAGTATGCACAACCTGGTGATGAAGATCCGTACAGGAAGATGAACGGTGGCCAGGTAATCAGCTAATTAGTTAAAGCTGGAAAGTGCACAAGTGAAGTATCTGGATCGCGGAAGTTTTGATATGTCTGGAGGCTGACGACGTGACGCACTTTATCACGTGTTGTTTCTCCGTTGAGTCGAGCAATTCTGGATTGCACCAGTCGAGAAAGCGTTGCACTTTTGGGAACTTCCAAAACTGACTTACGTGTTGTGGAAGATCAAATTGCGTTGCAGGGACAGCTCCAGTGATCGGCTGTTACAGTCAGCATGCGTTTCTTCTTCTGCGTTGGTCTCGTCGATGTATTCGCACCTAGGAATTGATGGAATTTGATTGTCAGCATTGTACGTGTTGTGGTCGACCTTCGAGTAGAGACTTGAATCAGCTCATATTTACCCATGTTGATAGCAGTCTTGTGCTAGAGCTTGTTCGCTCACTGCGTCGTTGTGTTTGTGTCCATATGTGCGTGCTGCGACATCGTCGTTTTCTCTCTATCACACATATTTAACCGACTTCATGTCTATACACTAACTAGTTGAAACTTGGCACATTTCTTGCGCACGATTCTCTTATACATTTCGTCCTCGTTCCTCAACTGGTATAGGGCCCAGCTCATGCAGAATACCGTCGCGACTTAACTTCTTCTGTATCTGACGTAACTCTTCGTCGGCACGCGTTGGCGTTGTCATCATACTGTATAGATTGTTGTTCCATACTTCTACTCAGACTTGTTTGTTGAAACGTCGCACCACCCATCTCATACATAGTTCGTTGCGTTACTCATCTTGTGTGTTTTTTGTATGTTTCCAGCACCACATTTCCTCATAGTTTACGAGGACATGCGTCCGGGTCGACATGTCATGACACATGTGATGACCTTGACGTCATGTTGGCGCACATCATTATTTTGTTTTCTTTCTTTTTGATATTGTTTCATTTCACGTTTTAGCTGTCAATTTGCACAACATGATATGATGTTTTCTATTTTCTCCTTGATATTCTCCTTTTTGCGGAGCAAATGTACACTTCCCTTGCCTCGTTGTGCCTTGGCTCTTATGGTTTCGCTCTGTTTGTCTCTGACACTAATAAGTTTTGAGTTATGGGAGAGTGTTTATGACTTTTTTATTGCTTACTATGTTTTTTTTACACAGTAAGCTGTCATGATATACTGAAAGAGTTCTCCGAAATGTCTTCATACGTTGTAAATAAGAAAGAAATAAAGGTTGAATGGAATTTGTATGTGCCTCATGCTATTAGGGATATTTACGGGTGCCCTGAGGAGTCGATTTCTCCTGGCTGTTAGTGAAATTACATCAAACCAGCCATTGCTAGAAAAGATCCGTATCGATGGCTCACGTAGTAGCTATAGCCGCCCTTCCTGCGGTGGCCGGCTATAGCTACTACATGAGGCATCGATAATCGATGCGTGTTAGAATCAGTGTCGCCTCAGCGACGATGACGCAAGGTGCGATACTCTAGCTGAATTGTAGAAGCAGACGTACTTTTCCGACCTTAGAACTTGGCCTTCAAAGTTCAAGGTTTTGAGGATTGACAGTGTGTAGCTCATTGATATCGTCAAAAGAAGAAGAAAAATCTCCAAAATATTCCACAATGCTCCCGGATGTCTTTCAACCGGAATGATCGGATTTTCAGTGATGTTCTTGGTCTAGACAATAGATTCGCCAGTAGCTTGGTCTTCTCACAAATAAGTGAATGTGGGTTGTATCTATCGTTCCGAGTAGGATGTCTATCCATACGCTGGTTGGCGTTTTTCTAACAGCGCAGCCGCTTCTCAACACACCTCATCAACCACATCAAAGACAACGTTTCTTCTAGTCAAGAGGACGACATTCCTGCTTTCGACGTCGTTCCGAAATTCCCATACGTTCGAAACCTACAGCACCAGTTCACGGAAGCGATTGACGAAGTGATGGACCTAAACGCAAGTCAAAGCGCGGTACAGTCATCGACAGGAATAACAAGGGTGCTTCAGCTCGTTCCTATTGTCGTTGGAGCCATTCGATCGCACATCTCGATGTGTTTCGAAGTTGCGCTTCGTCGCGCTGCTCTCCTTGCATCTACAGTATTTTCACCTCCAGCTTTCTGCGATGTTTTGCATGTTCGCAGACTCGAAGAGCCTATGTTTCATTGGAATTCCTTCTCATCGATTTGACATCGTTCGATTCCATCGGCCGACGGCGCGTTTTCATCGTGGGAAGCGCGCTAGCTAACGGCTGTCTAGTCTCACAAGGGGTCTTCTCGTAAGTAGGTGAGCCTTTTAGACGAAGAAGATGAAATGTGTCCCAGGTTGACTGGATTGAAAAGGAAAAAGAGCAACTCGTAAGGTTCATTCTGAAGCAGGAAAGCTTGTCCAAAGGTTAATCAGCAGGAAGGTGTGGTACATGCTGCAAATGATTTCTCTATCCCGCTCGGACTTCTCGAGCACGTTGCAAACAAAGATTTCTCCGAAGTAACATGAAAACAAGCCTTTAAATAATAAAATACACGCAAGCTAGTTCGACGTCGTCAGCACAGTGAAAAACTGGTTGTCGGTAACCTTCCATTCTACGATTATCTGTCAAGTAAGCGCAGGAAACAACTAATTCACCAGTTTTTTATTTTGCAAGTTTAAGGTGCGATTAGAAGCTTGCAAAATAAAAAAGCTAGTGAAATAGCTGTTCTGGAAACCCGTGCAACACTAGTTGGAAAGATTGCGAGCAATTTCATTTTTGGGGAGTTGTAGCGGTCACAAACCATTATGTCTGGTAAGCTGCTATTGTCTGTCCACCTGGAGCGTGCAGTGCAGATCACGCTCCAATCGAACGCGGCCGCCGTCTACTAACAATTACCATCCGCACGCGTAGCGTCAGGTCGATTTGCCTCTTTGAACATGGCAAGAAACAGCCAAAAATGGTTGAAAAGATGCCTTAACTCACTCTAGCGCCTTGCTAGTCACCTCATGTTAGACAAGGATGACTTGGTTTTACCGGAGCATGGCGTGCGCGGGTGGTCAGTGTCCGATAATCGCCGCTTTCGACTGGAGCGCGATCTGTAGTTGTGCTCGGGCTGGATGCATCATCGAGATTACCTGGGGTAAACATGTCGACGCCCGTGTTAATGACGGGTAAATTTGTGTGGTATGAGCACATCTACCTAGGGTAATCTCAATTATGCATGCGGCCCCTTATGAGATAAAAGCTTACATACAGTGAACACTTGCAAAGTTGGTCTCCGCGAACACCCTCACCGTCTGTTTGGACAGGTTGCAATAGGAAGCAGTACGGTGAGAAATAGAACGGCGGCAGCGAGAAATGTGAGCATTCAGAGACAATCAGAGTGCCAAGGCGCGGATGATGCGGTGCTGCGAACCAGTTCGTAACTCTGAGGACTTTTCTATATAAGGTAAGCGAGGTCGTACCCCTGCGCTTAGACAGAAACGCAATATTCGACCAGGATGGCAGCAGGATCGACTGGTTCAACCTCACAACTGCACCGATTTTCTGCACTAGTGCTCCAATGCTTCCGACTTTATGTTCCCTTTCGTTGTGTTCTGCCCATTATTTTCGTCAAGCATATTCTTGTTCAGTTATTGCAGTGCTTAGGTTTCATAGAACAAACTCAAGTTTCCCCTACCTTGAATAAAATGGCTTGCAAGCCTTGTTGCTTGAAGCATTGCAACGACAAATAAACATTATGTTTATTTCAAAAATCGTGGTGATTTCATGTGCTGGAGGTGGTTGAAGAATCAGTATGCATTTTGTATAAAGCTTATTCATAGACTACAGTGTTGGACTTGAACCAATACTCAATTCTGTGTACAGTAACACTGTAGAGCTTATCCCTCTGATCTTTAAATTTGACCATTGTTCTCGCAAGATTTTTTGGGAACCGACAATACGTTTCGCCTAATACTGAAGTTGCATTAACCTCATATTGAGTGAAAATGTTCTTTGGTGATTTTATGACGGCGACTTCCACATGAATTCCGGAGAACATCCACAGAAGCTGCAAGGTTCGCAAAATTTCGTCGGTTGCAGGCAAAAGTGCGGGTGAACTTCACGGAAATTGTGCAGTTCCAGAACAACTGGCGGATCATACTTTGATTTCGAGTGAATCTCGCAAAAATTCACTAAGATTTTGGTTAAGCTATGTTCATGTTTTTGACTCATTCCTCACTTTTTCGTGGAGTTCAGTCGGAAGGGCTAGGTGGGAATCATCAGGGTTATCACGATTGCTTCATCTACTAACTTTTCGTGCACTGTTGCCGCACATTCGAAAGAAGATCGTCACTGCTAATCCACAAGCATGTCAAGGACGTGAACTTTGCTGTGCCAGTAGCGTCCGCGTTCGTCTGAGGTGAGTGGGGCGCGATAATTGCCCCCGAACACCAGGATCGCTATTAACACGGGCAGTTCACGGAGTTCCTACACTTCAACGCTGCTGCCTCGCCACACCCTCCTCCAGTTGGTTCCGGGGTTGGAGCCGAGGCACGTACGCAGCTCCGCCGGCTTCGTCTGCATGAGGTTTTCACATGGAAGGCGTTGCGGCAGCTAGTCCAGAGAACGACAAGAGTGCGATCATTGCGCAATGCGATCTGATTCCAGACACCAAATGTAATTGCAAATCGATTTCACGCTCCCACCGGCAACAACTGCCTCTTTGCCAGCGCGCTTGGAGGGGAGCTTACGAACAAGTCCGGCTGTGCTTTGAACAGTCGCAATTCGCCCTTCTGGGGACATCGCAGCGCTACATTTCTGCTGTTTTTACGATCTTCACCCTGCTCTAAATAAGAAAAAGTTATGCAATCACTAAGTGGTACAAAACATCCATGCAAAAGAACTGTTCCACATTCACAGAAATGATGTGGTACGTGAACGGTCACTTCGCTTGTATTCAGTAAACCGATCTTGAAGGCAGTGGCCACGGAGATTTTTGCCTTGGAGCTAAGATACGGTGCGTGGGAAGTGTTACTCACTGTGTTTTGGAAACAATCACGCATGCAACCATTCACTAATGACCGAAGTTTGTCTTCAAAGTCAATTGTACATCGTGGCATAAAATCTTATCATTCACCATTATGTGTACAGTCTATTAGCTCAGAGAGGGCGCCTGATCCGATTTTGGACGCAATTACGACCTCGTTCATCACTGTGTTGGCCAACTTATCAAGTTTTTACACTTTTCTGATATGTTTTTGGTGTGATTCCTTCTATTTTGATGTTTCCCTACTGCTACTTGCTAAAATGTCCTTCTACACGCATTCTGCAGCGTCCTCCCGTCGGTGGAACCAGTGTGGTCGCAAATGCAGACAAAGTCGGATAAGGCGCCCTCTGTGAATTAATAGACCATATGTCGGCATGGTGGATCATAAGTTGTGCAACGTCTCTTGAAATATCATATTACTCCGCCAACAATTGAGAACTTGCACTGGTTTTCCTTTCAATGAATAGAGGAAGGAATGAATTATATTTATTCAAAATAGGTCCTTGCTGGAGCCCTTAGATAGGAGTAGTTGGCTCGAACAAATTCTCAAAAAAAAAATGCGCCTATGCATGTAGCTCAGAAAACCGAGGAAGCGTGTTTTGGAAGAGATTGAAAGATGCAAATCCACGATTAAGACATGCGTGCTCATGCAAAACATAGTTTTTTTTTCAATAGTTCTATACCAGAAATGTTCCAATCCATGCAAAACCCATGTATATCTATGCAGAACCCATGCGTTTCCAAATCCGATGCAAATCCGGTGCAAAACCCACGAAAAACCCACGATCTTCTCAATCACAGACAGAACACATGCAGATCGAGGCAAAACACGGTTTTTAGGTTTCCTGAGAAGAATGCGAAAATCTCTAAAATTTGGAAGAGCTTTCTTTTGAAGAGCTCCGAAAACTTAACGGGTGCACTTCCAAAACATTCGTATGTCTTTGCATGAAACCGATCTACTGAAAAGGAGAAAGAGGTTACTCCGAGATTGTGTTTTTTCCAATCAGAGCATATGGTGGCATATCAGATAAGCACTCCAAATTTTCGCTACGACTTTGCGCCGTTCTCCAAGTTCCGAAAGCTAGTTTATGACTGATGATTGCTTGAATCCAGTACAAGAAAGGGCGATTTAGCTCAGCTGAATATATGAGTGTTGCCTTGAGAAATACTAATTATGAACTGTCATGTCATACGATAACTTATAACCATCCCTACTACAATTCAGAGAATCATTCGCGTTTCTCCCTTCATCTCTTGGTATTTTCATGCATTTATTTTTATCTTACGGTTTAGCGCAGAAAGATATTTTTTCCTGCGGTGCAAGTCATTTTTCAAAGGAGTGAATTGATGCTTCACTGGGTGTTTGACACAAAGTAAGTAACAGGGCAACAACTGGATCCCTTATTGGACAAGAATAGCTGGCAACTGCTTCGGAATCAACGGAATCAAAATACACTGACAGATCTTTCCAACAGCGCATTTCAGCATGGGATTGGAAGTTTCAGTGAGTTCTATGTTCAAAGGATTTCCAGAGCTCAGCACCAAAAACTGCAGCCTTGCTCGTTACTCATTCCCCTAACTCTCACCTTCCACTATTTGCACATCAATACATAGATATATGTGATTTCGATGATAATGCAAATGATCATTCAGGGCGCGGATCAGGAATGAGCGGATCAGGAAGGAAGCGTGATTTGAAGTCTCGGAACTCGGAAGCCAGAAAGGAATATCGGAAGTGTCGGATGTCGGAAGTCCGAAAGTCCAGAATGCCCAGCATAGATGTACGCAGAGAATTGAAAGTGATGTGAACCATACATTTTCAGAGACTGCACCTACGATAATTTTCATATCTGAATTCGAATGTTTCAAAGCCTGCTTGGTTACTAGTATGAGTAAACTAGGAAAAGACAGGTGATTTCGGAGTTTTTATCGATTTTCGCAGCGAGTGCCTTCTTTGTTCAGTACTTCTCCTGTACCTACCCCATTTTCTACCACAGTTATCTTCTTCATGTAGTCATGCATCAGACATATATAAAATGGCACAAGCAGCTAGAGTGAAGTCAGCAACACAAGTTCATTTCCAGAAGAAAAAGGATTTTCAGAAGAAAAGCCACGATGTCGTTAGTCGTGAAAATGGGATTTATTGAATCATCAAAATTTTCGAGAAATATCGCATTTTTGCTGTTTTGCGAAAATCGATAACCCAAAAAAAAGCACCGGAATATCGGGAGTTAGGGAAGTTGGAATTTCCCCATTCCTGGTCTGGATGCATCATTGGAAGGATGGGTAACCTCATGGTGGGCGAAAAAAGGGGGGGGGGGGGGGG
>KN727421.1:27135-37991 GCA_000816745.1 Ancylostoma duodenale
CTTCTAGAGCTCTAGAAGCTGACCTGTAGTCCTAGCCTCTATCAGTGGGCTTGGCTATGACTTCTTGTTTCCATATGTGTTTTTCGTTGTGCATGCCTTGTGAATAAGATGTTCATCTGACTGTTTCGAGATTTATGCATTTTAGGTTGAAGGAATCAGCATCATTTTTGGGCGGAAAGGGCAAGGTATGAATCCGTAGTAGTAGCGTAGTTTCTGGATAATGCATGAACGTGCATGACATTTGTGAAGTGGCCAAAAAGATATGATCAGCGCTGATTTGGCAAGAGAATCTCGTACTATAACTCTCCTCTGAAATGAGCTATCTAAAGGAAATCTGGATATGTTTTGAAGCTTTAAAGGCAGCAAGAGCCGAAATCCTCGACATGGAGCTGAGGTGCGGGTGGTGAAGTACAGACTCAGCACATCACAAATGTGAAACGAACGCAAACAGTGATGGCTTTCCTGCAGAAAAATAGAACATTTGTTGCGAAGATGCCTGGCCGTGTTCGTGCGCGGGCGAGTTTTCCCCGGCGCAAAAGCCATTGCGGAGCGTGGTTTTGCGCAAAGGGAGAACGAAATGCGTTCAATTCACAGCGTTTCACGGCGAGACTCGAGCAAAACCACGCGCCGCAATGGCTTTCGCGCCAGGAAAAACTCGTCCACGGCCAGGCGTGTTCGCGACGACAGCTCCAGTTTCTCTGCAGGTAAGCCATCATTGCCTGTGTTCGTTTCACTTTTATGAAGTGCTGAGTCTGTACTTCACTACCTGTACCTCAGCTTGAAATCGAGGATTTCCGCTCTTGCTGCCTTTAAGGGTGCTCCGCTCTCTAGTGGCGGCTTGGCATGGATAGAAACTCAACTAAAGGCCTTATTGAGTCCAAACTTCAATTTCGTCGGTTTTCATGGATCTTGTTCAATGTCTTCTCTATCAACTTCTGAGAAAAGTGGAAAGTTGATGCAGATTGGGCACATAATTGCTTATACCTTTTTTGCTTTTTTCCGAAATTATTAAAGATTCTTCTTTTCACTTTTGTCGGACCTTCTCGTAATCCCATTTCCTTATGTGAAGAGAAAAATCGTACAGAACACGACTTTCACATCAAATTACTAAGGATTTAGAAGTATTCCTTAACGAGTCGAAATGAGGCAATACAGACGAGAAACCAACATATTGATGGAAGAGATGGATTTGAACTTGGACCACGACAGTTCTATTTGAAAGCAGTTTACGTCAATGTCATGCAAAGAAAGAACGCTTCGACTCACATCATATGCTTACATCCCGTCTGATTAGCTTAATCCGTAGCTTAGTTATAGTGAAAGATTCCGCCTTCAACAGTGAAACTGATCGTATCTTTTTGACTGCTATTCTATGCAGGTAGCCACAAAGCAATCTTATAACAAACATAATATTCTCAGTCGGAACGCGATTTTTGTGACCTTGCTCAGCATTCTTCTAGAAGTTGAATCGTACATTCCTGGGAAAAATTGTTGTGCAGAAATATTTTCCGCGGACATTGATCTAGACGGATATTTTTTTCAATGAAGGAAGTTTTGTGAAAGAATGAGAAGGGAGGCATTGAGAGCAGGGATGTGCGTAATAAAAAATTCAATTTTCATAAATCGTAAATCGTAAATTTTTCAAAATCGCCGTAAACCGTAAATCGTAAACCGTAACTGAAGGTCCTGGTAACATCGACAACTTGGTGATAATTTCAACTACTTTTATAACAAAGTCTTTCTCAAAGCGATCTGGATTGTGTACCTACTGCAGAATTGATCTTCATAAAACTCCGCCATCTTATCCTTAGAGTGATAGCTTCATTACTTTTTTTCTTTTTTTTTCAAGATTTTAAGCCGGCTATCCGGTTCTGACAGTATTATTTATTGCTGCAGTGGAGAAAATTCTCTCTATCCTAATCAGTGTATCTGAAGTGAACGTGGTCGATGGCTCAATGTGTTTCCGTGAGAACCGAGCCATTCACAGCTGTGGGGTAGGTAAATTGGTGCCAGAGGGGCCTAGAAGGTTCGGTATCCAGTGTTCCCAGCAAGTCACTGTAGTACTGGGCGCATGCGCATTCAATACCTCTACGATTATCAGATAAAGTCGAATGTGTAGTTCATCTCAGAAAAAAATATTTTTTGCACTCTATCGAATTGTTTATGACCATTACTAATTTGTTCAAGAGAGCTCGATCAGGAAGAACCTTCCCGTGCACGACATCACACCGATGTTGAAGTCCGAAAAACAAGGCAAAACTTTTTGCCGAACGACAGAGACTTGGTGGACAGCTCGTTCCACCAGCAAAAGCTTAGAACAATAAGGAAAAGAAAGCTAAAACTGCGTCTATTGATGTTCTTGTGGTACTTCATTTGAGTCTTTGATCCCCACTGTTCGAGCAGATCTTCTCTACAGACTGATACGAGCCGCCCTCTTTAAATAACGGAAACTGCAAGCGAAACTACGCGATTTCACTCTTAATATTGTCGCAAAATGCAAACACAGACAAATCATACATACTTGCATCGTAAGCACGAGAGCTATGACGAGATTTATTTTTTGTGGTTATTTATGATTTTGTTACGAAATTCAGGCCATTTTTCGTAAATCTTAAATCGTTAAAAAGGCGCAAAAAATGGTCGTAAATCGTAATTCGTAAATCGCAAGTCGTAATTACGCACATCCCTGATTGAGAGTTTGGAAGGGAGGCATTGAGAGTTTGGAAGCACCTGATAGCCCTTAAATAGGAAACACCTTACTAATACAGTTTTTTTAAACGTTCTCCTTTTGAGGCACAGTGTGAGAGCACTCGACCATTTGCATTCTGTACACTTTTTTGGAGTGTTTGTAATGTCATATACATATAATGTATAATTCCAACCAAAACCATGATAACGGAATCTCTTTCCTCACTTCAGCTATGCCCGAGGGCTCTCCAAATGAATAACCTTTCGATAGCCATAAACCTTGCAAGCGTTTTCGTATAGTCTGGTAGCTCAGGACGTGCACCAGGGTGGACTATGTCCGCAATTGCGACCGCAGTGATATCTGCCGGGCTATCGACCGGTTCCATCGGAAACAGTGGCGAAACATCAAAATGGAAAGATTCACATCACTTACTTATCAAAAACATATCAAAACTTACAAAATAAAGTGTAAAAATGGATCGAAAAAGCCGACGGCCGGCCGGAACCACTGCGGTCGCAATTGCACACAAAGTCCATCCTGGTGCGCGTTCTGGGCTACCAGACTGTACCTATGAATTTAGAGAAAAATCTCAGTTGAAAAGACCAAACAGTATGGTTCTATGTCAGAAGCCAAAAGTGCGATGGAATGAACGTAGTCGATTTCCGCCTAGCATACCCTCCCTCTAGTTCGTTAAATTTTGCAACACATGACTAAAAATACTGGTCAAGGAAGAACTGTACGAAGGGATAAAAACAAACAAAGAAGGAAAATTCCATCCCATCCACAGCAAGCCTATCATTGATGGGCATTTCAGAGAAGTCTAAAGATAACGGTGGACGATGATGTGCAAATCAAGGCAACGATATAGACGGAGGGTACACTTTGCGGAAAGTGGCTTCATTCCAGTGCTTAATACTTGCTTTATATGTATGTACATAGTAGTATTTTACCATTTCGCTATATTCGTGTGCTCAGCAGTCTTTTAGCAGTGTACTAGAAAATAATGTTAGTGTAATTTTCAATGCATGATTAAGATGGATGCACTCGAGTTTGTCTTTTTTATGAGTCGATCTCGGTTACAATCCATTGACTCATCTACTTTCAACAATACGGCATTGGGGTAATAAACAACAAAAAAAATCCTAGGGAGGCGAGCTGAACGGGGAACTTGGAGGTGAGGGAGGCGAAGGAGGCGAGGAAGCCGAGGGAGGACGGCGAGCATCCCTCTATCTCTACAAAGGCACTCGCGAGGAGTACTGCAACAAGTTTGCAGTCAACTACGAATATTACTGCACGGGAGACAGCGACAACCCTCAAATCACAGCCAAGTTCTGCCCCTCCTACAAGAAAGCCTGCAAGGAGCAGATAGAACGGTTAGTAGCTTATTTCACCTTACCAGTTGGTAGACTGCTAGACTACAAATCGTTGGTTGAAAACACTCATCTTGCACTTATTTCATCTTTGCTGAAACATCGCTGTCACTTTTGAAATGAAATGCTTTAGCCCTCCGAGCCCCTTCACAAAGCCGGTTACTACAACAGCGACAGGGAAAGGAGGTGGCGTCATTGATGCCAACTTTCCGGATTTTGAGCATCCAGAGGTACATCGCTGCATATGGAGTTCCTTGTTTGTAGCTCATACCGAACACAGATTTCCAGCGATTCTTAGATTGATGTTAAAATTTTTAGAAGCCGTCAAGGAGAAGAGGGAAAAAGAGGCCGGAGCCAAAAAAGTGAGTCTATCACAAGCAATGGTCTCCCGGATGTGCTACTCCTAACTCGTGTTACAGACGTCCCTGCACAGCTGACTGCGACCAACGCATTTTTCCTCATTGCACGCAGTCCTGCAAATGTGACTACGCCTACCCTTCTGTGCAGAAGTTCTGTAATCCTCCGCCGTTGCCGTTTTTCTTAAACACATGCAGGTAAACTTCTAGATTGCTATCTCACAAGCGGTGGAAATTTTCATGATACTCGGCTGGGTATGAACATCCAGTAATCCAAGGTAAATTCTGACTTGCACCGTCCGATAAACCATCAGCAACAGCAGGATGTTAATATGCGACTTCTTCAAGCAAAGTTAATTGAAATTCCGGAAACCTTTGAAGGCAGCAGTCACAAAAATTCTGAAAGAAGCGGTGGAAATGGCTGCTCGTGACTTATAAGTGGGGAAACATTACAAAAAAAATGATCATGTGCTTGTATGAATGCCAACAGGAGTAGTGCATTACCACAGTCAGATAATATGATAGAATCACCAAACGACGCGCCGGTTTACAACCCTTGGTTCTATTACGGGCTGGTGTGAACTCTAAGATTATATTGAGTTTTCACTGATGGTAACGCAACATACGGATAAGCGCTCTTCTGCCGTGGCGGGTCACATGAATGCACACGAGGCTGCACTCGATAACGCCTTTGAAAACGCGGAAACAACGCTCCGATTCTGGGATTTTCCGTCTGTTTCACACAATATCAGCGTTGAATTCTGCGTCCCTCATCGCCCAAGAATTTTGCAAAATGTCAAAATTTCAATGCCGAATTACTCTCAGCCTCGGTGCTACGACCAGGCTTCACCCACATGGCCTTAGCTAACGAAACATTATGGAAAAGGAAACGTCTTTGAACAAGAGTTACGTTTCGTTCAGATTATGGTATTCCGGATGTCCCAAGTACGAACAGTACCATTACGCCTCTCAGTTTGTCTACTCAAAGGCAGAGAAGGGAAAGAAAGTTGGTGAGTAAACCACATACGTACGCAGTTTCGAGTGACACAGGGACAAATGGTCTGGGCATTGGTTCTCAGTCCCACAGCGGAATGGTGAACAAATATACGCTCCGATTTACAATAATTTTTTAAATCTGGTTAAAATGGCATTCCAAATTGCATGTAGTGTCGCATCCATTCCGAAATAAGTTATAATTTCCATGTTAAGTTTTGAAAAAAAAAACGCCAGAAGTTGTCGGAAGTATGAAAAAAAACGTGGATAAAAATGACTGCATGCCGTGTTTTCGAGTCATCTTGTAAGAGAAATTGCAATTATTTCTAGAGCTACCGGTGAACTCAAAGCCCTTCAGTGTCGTCTCACCCGGTGGGGAGCGAATCCCAGTCGTCGTCCGCCAGCCGGGAATAAATACAGTTGCAAGGTAGCCCCTATTGCTTAGGGTCATCACCAAAATGCTATTGTTTGCCTTTAGAGATGATCCGATCCGCGACACCGTGGACTGGGCCTCTTCAATTGTTCTGAATCCTGAAGACTTCGAGCCCATAGCCAAGGTTGCTTAGCTTAGGTTTAGTTTTCTCCTTTTGAAAGCTATAGCCTGTTTCGCAACCGGGACGGGAATTGTTGAGGGTTCAAGCGAGATATCGGTATTTCTGTTTCTCGTCCGTGTCTCTAAAGATACAAAGCACACTTTCCTACGGCCTTTTTTCTCTAACGCCTCGTTAACTGTCTCATCCGGTGAAGCGGAGTTATACAAGCTATAAAATGGTTTTGGAAACTTGTTTTTTTTTGCCAACGGAGTAGAAATTGCAGCAACTATTCCCATCAGCCAGAAAAAATGTGATAAATTCCGTCCAAAACCAATGCTTCTGGCTAGTTTTCAAAGAATGTCAACTTCAGGAAAGGTCTCTTAACGCAACCGGTACTGAACGGACCAGTGAATTGCTTTCGGTTCATCAAAAGAAAGAAAAGGCTCCACAGAAAGAACAATCACTCAGGTTCGCGCAACCATCAAACAGACTTAAGATTGAATAAGGATACTCGAAATAGTTATTTTCAGGGACGACCCAGGTGATGGCTCTACTTCTGATGGACGTAAAAAGTAAGGATATTCAAGGGAAACACAACATTTCACGTAAAAAAATTGTTTTCCAGGGACACGCCAATAGTGCCGAGCGACAGTGTCTTCTCGAATGCTCTTCAACAGTACGGGGCCTTCACTGATACTAGAGGAATTCTGCATAGACCTCGCAGCAGATCCCCTTTCACGAAACCTGGTTAGTGCACTGATTTTACCTTCTAAATCTACCCTTATTTAGAATTTTGCCCCAATTCCAGGTCTTTGGGAGGCCAACCCGGACAATCCTCACAACAGAGACCATGCCAACAAATGGTACTACCACCCAGAATCGGTAAACGTGGATTGGCTCAATGGCCAGGTACGAACATCGAAAGCAATCAAGTATTGGGTTTCTAATCACAATCATTCAGCTGGCGTGGGGAGCTCACTGGGCAGTGCCTGCCGCTGGCGTCGGAGGAACCGACGGCTTCAGTGCCGTTCATTTCCCCACTGCGGGAACGTTTCTTAACATTCCTGATGATTACGACTAGGTCTTGTGTGCTTTATTGATTGGGACTGGACAAAGTTCTGTCATTAATAAAAAAATTCCTGTGGAACGGAGCCGTCTGCACAAGCCGCAGCATATGCGTATTGCCATCTTAGTCGTCTGCACATACGTATACTCCATTGTTACCTCTCTCTATCGATAAGTCGTGTAGGGTGCAGCATGCAACGGCTTCGAACTACAGGAATGTTCCACAATTAAGATTAGGGAGATATTTGCGAAGTTAGGAAGCTCATTTCAATTCCATTTCGGTACTTATTTATTATCGAAGCCGTGGGAAATACATCCCTTTTCCAACGAACATAGTGTTTCTTCGGACCAAGAGGTACCGTTTCGTCCTGATGCAACGGGACTAGCAAGAATCATGAACTTTGTTAAAGCACAGCTTAAAGACAGCACTAATGAATCTTCGCTTCTGAGACCTCGCCATTGCTGGGGTTTTAAGAAATGTAGAATTGACATCTAATGTACAATACTACAAGAAAGCGCAGACCCTCCTCCCACCATCGTCACGTGGGTGAGTGGAGCGAGCGACTACTGTTGGCTGCCCCACCCACTTTGCCAGCCGCCACTGAGTGATTTGGCGTAAAGAGGCGCATCAAAGAAGAGTCGATGGTGAATATATGCATGTATGCCACATGGGTTGCAAAAAAGTCATGCCAATAAAGAATGCCAGCTTTTTGGAGGCAGCAACTTGGAGGCATGATGGATGAGGCTTTGGTTTCGTAATCTGTTGCCATGTCTCTGAAAGCTAGCCGAATAGAAGTCGCTGGATTCTCGAGTCTCAACTCGATGAATATATTGGAGTAAAATAAATTGTGCGAAATTGGGGGCCACTAACCTTGTTTGACTCACAGAATCAGTGATGTATCTAGTAAGTGGTGCATGGTCATTGCTAACTACAACTTTTATACATATTAATGACTTAGAAAGTTGTTGGATAAAGTTATAAAAACAGGAAATGATCAAAATTTCGGACAGAACTTTTCTGCCAGCCTAATGCAAAGCTAGAAAAATCTCACAGAACATTGGACCTCCATTGAATTGCACTTTTATTTATTACTGTAATGTGCAGCAAATAAAATTTGTAGCTCTTCATAATGTTGATGCTGATATGTACATTGGCTGTAACCACAAGTGGTTTTTAATGCCATTTTCTTCTTTTCTTTATCTTCTGGCTATGTGTTCAAACTGTTCAAACGCCATTTTCCTCATCTACAGAGTGGTACCGTCAGTTTTTCTAGAAACGTCAAGAAGCTTGAGTTTTAGGGTAAAAGAAGAAGTGTCGATTTTTTTTCTATTATATGTATGCCATACGAGGTTTATAGGTGGAATCTTTATTTTTGCCTTGCGTTTCGGCGCTCTGGTCGTTTTCGCAGGCCTGCAGCGAGATGAATTTAAACATTCTAACGCCTAACCCGCCAAGCACCTCACCACCCTGTGCCAGCTTCTCGATATCGTTAAAAGCATTGAAAACCGAAACCCCACAATGCTAAACATCAGCGAACCACACTGCGGAGACGACTTCGATGTGAAATGCATTTCGTCCCACGAAACAGACATATCAGCAAGAAAAACACTGGAGGCCTTCTGGATCTTGGTGAGAAGTCCTTTAATGAACAACAAAAATGAGTGTCTGTCGATAACAAACGAATTCTTGTCGTTCGTTCCACTGTATGAGCTACAAGCTGCCTGATAGTGCCTGTATAGATCCATTACACCATCTATCATTCACGTCTACACATGGTAGTACACATTCATGTTCAGTTGAAACTGATCAGCATGTGAAACTGGATGTATTGATGAGGGCTATGAATGCTGGCAGTGATGTTGCTCGTGTTGTGTTGCATGAGCGCGGATATGCGGCACGAAAGTAGTGGCCACTGGATTCAGCATGATGCTTGTTTTGTACAGTGAGCTTGGATTGAACTCAAAGTTTTAATGCTAATATGCCGTCTTTCTTAGATTTCCTGCTTTTTGCACCACGGATAGCTCCAGTAAAAACTGGAGAAAACGTATGAGAAGAATACAGATTCACGGCGAGGGCGAAAAACATGGAAAAGCCATGAAATATCACATAATAAGCTCAAAACAGCTTTCCGAAGAACTAGACCAGCACACGATGCTACGCGCACGATCGTCCGCAGAAGGCTGAGTCCCATCGACGTAAACTGAACATGGCTATGCTATTTAGTCGATAGGTACCGGTGGATAGGCGGTGGTGGCATCCCGGCTGCAACCGCACATGTGGCGATGGGCTTGAAGCGTTTTGTGACGACCATACAACGAAGGTCAATTGTTGTTGCTGAACAGATAGAAGGTTCAGCATCGCATCACTTCGATTCCGCGATTGACCGGCTGGTAGGTGTGATTCTGCGTAAGCGTAATTGTCATACTGCGTATTTCTTCAATAGCGACATAGAGGAATTTGGTTGAAAAATGGGCAAGTCAGCACTCCTCACCATGCCCAAGAATCCTGTGGATCTAACAGTAATCTTCCTCTTGGTCTTCAGTGCAATAATCATGAACATTCAGTCTTATTATGTCGGGGCTAGTGTAAATGGAATGGGTTGAAGTATGCCAGAAGGGAAATATTGATAATAGTTGGTAGCCAGAAGCCTACGACGTAGTTATTTATTTACTTATTTATATGCACACTACGGTGCGCCAAGCCAGGTGCAGATAAGAAAAAAGACTTAAAGAAGCACAGAATGAAAGCTTAATTCAAACAAAGAAGCTCAAACGTTGCATTAAGTGAGGTGGAAAACATATGAGAAGCACAGCAGAGGTTGTGAGCACCAAGAACAGAACTATCTAATAAATGTGGAAATGAATAGGAAAACTTAAAAGGAACACGAAAAGAAAAAAAATCCTCGCAAACTCAACAGAGAGAAGATACTGCGTCAGAGACCTTCAGGCAGGTTGTGTTCAATCAATGGCTCAAAAAGGAGTGATGGAACCATTTTTCCGGGCGGGCGGTAGCTTGTCATGGATAAAAACGGCGCCTAGCTGCACCATCCCGATGGATAAGGTGTGGTAAGACAGTTCTTCCAAGCAAGCCAGCACGGTGAAAGGAAGGAAGGAAGATCAAGTGAGTGACGTTAGGGAGACCGCCACTTCCCACGAGTAAAGACATGCATGGGAAATCCGACATCAGATTTTCGGATGTTAGGTATTCCCTAACCCTAACAATTCGATGTCAGACTCACTTATTGAAGCCGTACGGCTGTGGAAGAAACCAGCTCAACATAGCACAAGGATGGAATGGCGAAAACTCAAAAAAAAAGATTACCAGAAAGGCGCGGAGTAAGACGAAATCGACAAACTATGCCTAATTCCCGAGAAATGGTAATCACCCAAACCTAAGGCAAGCGTAAATTTAGCCCGAACGATCCTTATGCAGATAAAAGTCTAGTGGAGTAAAGTAAAGAGGAAAAGAACAGAATAGAATAGACAAAACAAGTAAAACAGGTAGGCTGGAAATGATCCTGACATAAAGGGGCTAATTAATTGGAGATGCGAGAACAAATCCGATGTTTTACCCAGTTTTCATAACAGAGGCCGTTCATTAGTTGAAAATTCAGGCGAGTAAATTTTGTGATCCGGTGATATTATTATTATTATTATTATTATTATTATTATTATTATTATTATTATTATTATTATTATTATTATTATTATTATTATTATTATTATTATTATTATTATTATTATTATTATTATTATTATTATTATTATTATTATTATTATTATTATTATTATTATTATTATTATTATTATTATTATTATTATTATTATTATTATTATTATTATTATTATT
>KN727422.1:0-11499 GCA_000816745.1 Ancylostoma duodenale
CAGAGGAACTGAACCAGCGTTGTTGATCCTGAAGAGCGCGAGACTTACCCATTGCTCCAAGACTCACATGGAACATCTCCCTTGTGTGCCCTACTTCACATGAAAAACGAGCATAACTCCTCACAGAGACAAATTTAGGAGTAGATAAAAACAGATTCGAAATCAGCGTCGCGAGCTGCGTGGGATGGTATAAATCTCGTTACGAAAAGCCACACTGATGAAGTATCCTCCTCTTGTCAGTGGAGAGATGAGCTTCGCGTTTTTATGTGAAGCAACAGCGACCAACTGCTCGATTGCTTTGTGATCTGGGATGAAGAATGAATCCAGTATGATAGCATGAAGTGCCTGGCTCAGCAGCTGGACGAGTAACAAACACCGGGCAGCTAAAAGGTGGCTGTTTCTATTCAATGAATATATGAAAGCGAGTTCAGTGAGTGAACCCGCCCTTTGTCTCTAGAAGGAACCATTCCTTCTCCACAGTAGCGCCCAAAAACATGTCTCACATCTGACATTGTAGAAGCTAGACCAATCGGGCTAGGAAACTCTATCCCACATATCACACTCAGCACAGCTCTTCCTCATCACTTACCACTTCGACGAGCATCCGGGCAACTTTCTTTGAGAGAATTCCTCAAAAACTCAACATATTACCCGAGACTGCCCGTCCTGAAAGGCCGCATTATATGGGGAAATGGTAATTTTTCTTATTGCCAGAGACTAGCAAATTAGGGTGACTTTGGGCTCTCTTGACAACCCTTATTCTGAAGCGAGTTGCAACATTTTGAATTAAACGCATAGAAACTTGCATTATTCTTGCACTAACCTAATATAACACTTGGAAGTGATGCAAACTTTCTCAGAAATATCTTGTTTTTAACTAATGGTTTCAGGAGGGTACACTGCACATCCCTTCTTGACATTCCTCAGTGACTCCTGTCTTCTCATAGGTAGTTGTTGCTCATCCGTGGAAAACGTGTCCATGTCTGCACATCAAATTCCCCTTTTTTACCCTTGCACTTTAGGCTTTCCTATTTCGTTTTTGCCTTATCCATCTGTCTAGTCGCATTCTTCGATATTTGATGAAATACAACGGCGGATAATCCTCCAAGCCAGTTGAAGCGCCTTTTTGCGCTGCTATTTTTGGGAACTACGATTTGTTGCGACATGTTTCCTTCTTGCTCAAGAGTCGTCGATTGCTCAGAAGAGCTCGGAAAAAATGGGTAATTCACCGGTTATAGCCATTCGATGAGGCCGGACGGATTCACCTCTATCAGAATTACGTATACGACAGAAATGTGACCGTCTGCAATTTCAGAGATGTCGTGCCTGCCTCTTTTGGCTTGTTTTCCTAATGAGATCAGTTAACAAACACAGAGACCGTTGTAATACGACTACCGAAACGCCACAGGTGTCGACGTCTTTTTTAACCGCAGAGATATGAAATACATGGTACTGTTATGGAAGTACAAAATCCGTAATGAACAGCATTTTCTCAGTAGCAAACACCCTTTATGAAGTAGCCAACGTCAGTATAGTCTCAATGGAAGCTTCGCAGTTAATCTACTTCACATATGAATAACTTGTATTCTTTTCACTATTTGTTATATTTTAGCTCTTCCGTCGTCACCCTCAATCTGAGCGATTATCACCCCGTTGCTGTGAACAGACGAAAGTTGTTTTACTCGAAAGCCTTCGACATACACTCCAGCTATTCCGATGTGAGTTGTTGCTAAATTTCAGGTGCAACGAAACTAAATGAGAATCTTTAGTAACCATATTCTTTGAATTTCTCTAGCTTCGGCAACGGATCACCATTACGCAAATAAGTTTTGAAAGCTTTGAAAACTAGATTGGCATTGCAAGTTCCATGATGACGTAGAGAGAAACTTAAAAACATTTGATCCACGTTCAATTCGTGCGGAAATACTTGTGTGAAAAGCGATAACTCCCAATCGTGGGAAGTGAATTTTAAGAGGTACTAGCTACAAACGTTTGTCAATTTTATCGTGAAATTTCTATTCTTGACAGTGCAGGAAAGGCGAGGATGCATCTATAGCAGCGCTGTCCCTGGGCATCACCATGTCGTCATGATATCCTACTGAAACTTTCTGCTATTTGACCGACCTTCAATTCCGCTGGGCTGACGGTTAAGGAGCAAAGTCAATGTCTTCGTCCGAGAGACCTTGGATTGGCAAACTAATAGGGACATTTCTAGAAATTTCCACAATAACGGCCAAGCTGGAACTGCAACCGCAATGATTAACATCCAGAGTGGACGTTAATCGTTGCGGTTGCAGGGGATGAAATGCTTGCGCGGAATCCAAAATCATTCCGGTGGATGGAACAAAAGGAATACCCAATGCGTAACTCGAGGTTGGCTCAAAAGCTAGGGGGGGGGGGGCACTTCACCCACATCGCCCTCAACTCTTTCACCCTCTACATTTAATGCACTTGAGCACGTAATCTGAGCAATTGTGGAAGTTCGTGGATCCAAAGGATACAACTGACCTCTTGAGGAGCTCCTCTGAACAAAGCCTTCAGGGCAAGGTTAGGACGAGATGTTGATGTTCACGGACAATAACGCGACAGAACGTTTAGGACCCTGCGGCACCAACAAAAACGATTCAATTCATATTTACACTATTAGCAAATTTCAAAACGCTTTCAGGAGTCTTGACTCCTAGTCCTCCTGGTCGTAGGAATTTAACTGCGTTTTGACTCCTACTACCTCGTGAGCGGTCGGGTCTCTCGCCCACGCTCACCCTACCACACCGAGGAGAAAAAGCCCGGTCCAACACGCCGTTGGCTGGCGTGGACCGTATGCCATGAAGAAGAGCGGATCGGCTACGATTGAGCACGACCTGGACAACTTCGCTCGATTTGCTGGAGCAAGGATCAAAGATGTGGCTGGAAGGTGCAACGGTGCCCGTTCTTCAAGATTCTTCGCACAAAAAACCAGGAACACATTATGTGTCTGTGCGATAAAGAATAAATAAATAAGCAAATGTCATCTACACTTGTAGCAAATTTTTGTTGGAACTACCTCTACCGAACTATTCACCTTATTTTATTACTTTTGCCTGTTGTATGAAATTTGCACGGCACTCGAACGCCAGCTAAAGACCTTTGGTTTGCACTCTTAAACCACTTCTCCTCATAACGGATGGACAGATGCGCCCACAAAAAGCTTCCGAAGAATTTAAATTGAACTTCTTACGTCATTAGCTGGAATTTGCATTTTTCCCACATTGTAGTTCCCTTGAATTAGTTTACGTATAAAGGAGTTTCAGGACGGATGTAAATAAGAAACCCTGTATACAGAGATCACACTTCTCTTCCAGTGAGAGTGAAGATGATTACAACTCACTAAATCATTGTTAAGGAGGTCCGCGGCGATCCAGATCTGGCCATCATCTTCATCTCAATTCCTTTGAAATGCAAGGCGCTCTCCGGTCCTGAAGTTGCACTATTGCCACCTCAGCTTATGCAGAAGGTCGGCGTTTGGTTTGACACACCTCTTTTAAAATCGGGTTAACAACTAAAGGAATTCAGTGCTTCTTGTTTCATGTAATCACATTCTTTCTCTATTCCAGGTTGGAAGGAGCAATATTGAGGATCCCATCACTGACAAAGAAATAGCGAATGCAATTTGCTTCGTCTCGGGATGGGGACTCACAGAGAGTGAGTTTTTTTCTCGATATTCATGGATCGATCGTGGCATCGATCCGTGACGGGATTGATTAACGCCGACCACTTTATCCTTTTATTCATGGATCCAGGACCGCAGTAGTTGGCCTGAATGAGAATGTGCACTTTTTGAACTCGTCGACAGAACTCATACCTAAATGATAATATTTCGGTAATATTCTCCCATTCGAGAGAATTTTCGTCGCTTGTCGTAGCCACGAAGTTTCTTAACAAAGTGGTTATTGTTATAGTAAACCGTTACAATAGGAAAAAATTTGCGAGATAAATGAATTCCACTCTATTTTTTCAATGCACCCATGTACTGCTCCCCCTCACCTCACTGAACCAAGGGCTAATTAAATGCAGCAAATTTAACGCTCTAGACATGGAGCGCCTGCGCTTTACCTGTTTCAGTAGGAACAATCGCTAATGTTTGTGCCCTTAGAAGAACTTGAGAAACGCTTCACTCCGTTTTAACTTCTTACCCTGTAAACACCAATACTGTCTACCGAAATGCAAGTTTTGAACAGAAGAGTGTAATCGAGTCATTCCACGTCACATTTCTTTACACCGATGCTGAAAACAGCGAAGCTCTTCGGGCGTTGTCCGAGATGCTGGAAAAATACGCTGTTAGCATAAATACCTGTGGGTTTAGTAAGGGGCGAATTCTGACCTCAATCAAAGAGTGTTGAAAAAGTAACATCTTTAAATGGTCGGGAACCTATTTCTCACAAACACGGGGTCTCGCCATTGGTCAGAGGCTACCACCAGTTCTTGCTATCTGCTTCAAGAGTAACTTAGAAGTACCTGTGCGAGCCCGAATGCCACAAAAGTGCTGCCGTTACGTCGGCGACTGCTGCATAGTAACATCGACACGGTCCGAAATAGACGAGTGTTTCAGGTTTCTCAACCAGCAGTCCCAGTACATCAGATTTACACGAGCTCTTTGAATGTTTTCTTCAACGCCCCATCTGCTCACCCAAAAGCGTTTAAACGTGCCCTTATACGAAACATGTTTAGGGCAGCAGTAATGGTGTGCACTGGCGATCATGAGCGCTGCGAATTACGAGAAATGCCTTCCCAGATAGCCAGCAGCAATAGTTACTCTACCATAGCATTCGTGTGAACATCATACTGTGAACCGGGACCGCGATCAGAGCGAAAACAAGCTACCTCTCTGTCTACCATTCATTTCGGCCGAAGTTAGCACGGCTATTTAAAAATGCATTTTCCGAGGTGATCTGCAAAATGACGTTGTCTTGGTGAACATACCCAACGACAACATTAAAAAACAGTTAGTTCCGAATCGGCTCTACGACAGGCAAAGTTTATCAGAGCACTGCATAGTATGCCCGCACGGAAAGGAAGGTGATTGCGCAAAGATGGGGGTGATATATCAATTTGAATGCTTGGATTGTCACACGGGGGAAACCGGGAGTGCGCTCAATGTATGGGTTAAGAAACGCTTAGCGAGTAAAAGGCGAAGAAGTCTGATATGACCGCTTGGCAGGGACAAGAACGAAGCGCATTGTGGGAATGACTTCAATGTCAAATGCACGATCTTCACATGTGAAGTCGGCGAGAAAAGCGCTCGAAACATTCTGGATGACTGGAAAGAATCCGGAAATGAACAAAATGAAAGAGTGTTTGTCAATAACAAGGGACCTCCTGCCGTTCTTATCGTTATGTGAGCTATAGACTGTAGATAACACCAAATATGGACAATGTGGCATATCCCACTTAACCGCAGTGACAGTCAAGAGTAGTGCGGACTGTTCCGTGATAACGGTGAACTCTGAGTGGATTTATCTTCTGTTCTGGATGCTTTTCTTGGCAGCGTGTTTAAGAGAAGGCTGAACACTCCCAGAATAGGATGAGACGTTTGGCGGTTTTGGACACAGATAAGAACTATTCACCACTTTTAGGCCTCCGAAGACGTTAAGTCGACGAGAAGTATGTGTACGACGAGAACGTCAGGCTGTAGATAAATAAATCTGTTCACCTAACAAACCTAGTTGACACAAGAGTAATCATGTAGCAAAAGGTGTTGTTGAATTTGCTCTCTTCAAAATGCAGCTCAGGAAGGAATCCCCCTACGATCCTGAAAATAACAAGAAAATGCCTCGAAAAATGCTCATCCACATTCCTCCAAAAGCAAAGCCGTTGCATCATAGCCGTTGCACCACATATACGGTAATATGATCTTTTAGAAAGAAGGTGTTTTGCTCTTAATTGCAGGCGGTACTGCAGAAATATTCTCGAAACTCCAAAGATTGAAAGAGAGATTTTTGTAAATTTCTAGTTGTTTCGTGACTCCTAACTGCATACGACACCTCTTTTACAGCACAAAAGAGCTTGCCTTGCTCTATAAGCTATTTAAAAAAATTACATGGTTTTGAGAAAAATCATGTCATTCCTTTAGCATCAACCCAATTATTATGCCTAGTAGGTAAATAAATGGTTATGCTGAACTAATAAATGGTTGCTACGTGGCAGAATATCCATGGGTAGAAATCGTTGGCTGCCTATTACGCATAGGCCTTCAAACTTCCGTCTACTTCTTCAGTCAGACTGCTCTGTTCTGCAGGGGTGCATCAAATCCAATGGTAGATTTTCCGAAGACTATTAGACTGTTCATCTCAGGTGGAAAATTCGCTGATGCGCCGCAGACCATGTATATCCGTGTATTTCGCGATGAGTGGGGTGTATTGCTCGGTTATCCAATGCAGACTATCACAAGGGCCTGCCAGGTAACTTTTAAAGCTTGTCGCTTGTTTATTATGTGCTCGTCTATGAGGTTGGCCCATGAACATCCTACTTTTTTTACTTTTTACTGTTCATTCTTTTCACACGATTTTCGGAGCCTTGTCCACGTCTTTTACTGGAAAATATTCTTCAATATACTCTGTGCAAACAGGCATGAAAATCATCATTTATGTTCATATTCGTTCTACTATTCTCTATCATTTTGGGAATGTATATGCAGACCGCGAAACGGTCAGTGAACGATCAACAGCAACGTGTAGTGCGAAGGAATAATAAATGAGCTTGGGTCCTTGCATTGCAAACTTGGATAACAAGTCATGAAGAGGAATTTCGTTTTACAGCTATCTAGAGAGGGGGAGTGATGAAGATGATCATCACTTCCCCTCTCTAGATAGCTGTAAAACGAACCACCTCCCCTCTTCACCTCTCCTCTGCAGCTGATCTGGAACCCATTAAATCCATCGTGGAAATTGTCCGGGTGAACTGTGCATAAGCTCTGCTGTAACACCATCGCTAGATGCCTTCGGAGAATCGCCAAACTTTTCTGAAAAAGAAAAAATGATTGCCGTATAATTATAATGCATAAGCCTAATACTATTAGGTGCGTGCAAAAGTTCCGTTGCGGTTGCGCCTGATTTTTCAAAGCGCTGTAACTCGGCTAAAAGCACTGGCATTTTTGTAACGTTTCTAACACGGCACAAAAAGATTTTTCCAGAAGCTTAATGTTTGACAGGCTATATACGAAAGAGAGGCGCACGTACTTTTCGAGTAGGGCCTGTTCATCAAAGTTTTACAGCAGATGTGAAGCCGTAGAAGCTTGAGAAGGAGGCAGCCTGTTGAAGGTAGGTCCGAAGAGAAAACTGGGTCAGTTAGACGTACTAACTTTTTCAAACGGTTGACACTGTAACATGCAGGTATGCGCTATCCTGCAGCACCAGCGAACCACTTATGTTTGCCTGTGTTGCATTTATTTTTAAGAGTTCCCCTAATTATTTTACACGAAAGAGCGTAGTACTCGTGGTCATTGTGCATCCGTTTGGGACATATTCGTTGTGGATGACTCAGAGGCCGAATTCCGGCGTGGCCGCGGCCAGCAACCTTTGACCGGCCAGATTTGGCCGCCGCCACACGCTTTGGTTTTTTGTGTGGTTACTGGATATATACTGTAAGTGCGGCGTTCAATAGAATTTTCTCAAATTTCGCAAATAGGGGTTATTTGATGTATTCAACGTGTACAACGGCCACGAAAAGCGGCCACATTTGGGCCACATTTTGAAAGGCGGCCAAACGCGACAAAAATCTTCAAGAGAAAATTCTGGCTGAAACTTTGCACAGCCCACAAGCCCACAATTTCCAAGCAAAACAGCGAAAAATATAGCTTTTGACAACGGTCTCAAGTGAAATAAAGTACCGTTTCATGTTCCTGATGGCGACTTAAAGACGATTATGCAAAATTCCTGCAAAATTGGTGTTGATGAGAGCAGAGAACGAGGCTGTTGCTAAACTTGCTCTGATGCGAAAACCAAGCCTCACATACAAATGGCTTGCACAATCCCTATGTTGCATTTCCTATCCATCGTTCATATCAGATCCAGTCAGTGGTTGCTGCTCTGTTTTTCAGTGGAAAAGTTTCTCGGAAGCAAATTAGGTGGAAATTGGCTATCACTGGTAGCCGATGCTTTCCCCTCTCATCTTACTCTTAATCCATTTTCATGGGCAACACCGTTGCCAAGGGCATTCATTGCGCTTCAAGAAGAGTTCGAGCAGTGAAGCTTTTCTTGGAGATCTATTAGATTTTACAGGAAAATTTGTCACAAATTGTCGCATTTCTTGAAAATGTTTATCCAAGCCAATTGCTCCGGAGGGGAAGTCCTCTGCAAAACTCGGTCTCAAGTCTTAACCAAAGAATACTTTTAAACCTTGACTTCAATTTCTGATGGAGAGATGAGCAAACCTCCTACAATAGCCTACGCCTCCTTCCCTGTGTACGGCTAGCTTAACAACTATGTATAATTACTGGATAACGAGTATGTGAATCGAGCTTGAATTTTCGATCCTCCCCGGAGTCGCTCTTCTTTTTCTCTCTGCTATTCTTCGAATTCATCCTTCTGCGGGTCGCACTATGCAAAACGAATCACGCAGCGCCAAAACATCACTCACACCTAATTACTTTGTACTTTCAAGTTCTGTTTTTACCTTGAACGATGGGACTGCTATTTAGCTAGCAAAACAAGTATGAATTCATACCCCGTTTCGTATTCCCCAATTCGCCTTTCTTAGTCGTCTTGGCTCCCTTTAGCAACACAAAAAAGCCTAATCGTCACTGCTTGAAGAAACAAACCCCACAACCCCTTTGGGACAATTTTTCAACCCCTCACTTCAATCATATCGCCTATGTAGACAACAGGAAACGCTGAAGAGAGTGATTACGACTTCTGAAACGTTGTTTACGTCGACCGGCTTGCTTGCCTTATGTATATCGTTAACTCTTCACGGCTTTATTGGTATTTTAGTCAACGCCAAGCTAATAATGGACATCGGTGTTTTCCACGGAGGTGTCTTTTTACAGCCAGAGACAACAGCGGAAGTATAGCATTTTTGGTGCAAATGCTCAGGGTTCGTGTCCACTACGTTTAGCCGTGAGAGGGTAAAAACATACGTTGTACTTCTACTCCCAAGTTGACTCTATCAATTCTTTCATGTGATTCCGGTTTTTTTTCTGCCCAGTTGATTAAAATGAGGGTGCTGATCACTGATTCTGAAAGTAGGGAGTGAGAAATAAGAACTAGAATTAGCCCATTTTGAGCCAGCGTCGAATTTCGGAGTTTCAATAAAAAGACGGTCAGACCCGCACCTGATAGCCAACACTACTTCCCTCCAGTCCCCGAATACTCCCTCAATCATGTCATTCCAGCATTCTACACCCCGCCTTCTCTTTCTCAGCCCGCTATTAACTCTGGCGTGTTTCGGTCCAACGTATGCGACAAAAAATGTCCTCTTGTTTGGCACGATAATGATACCCTACATCCGGCTTCAATTACCTGGACAAGAATGATGTAGCGACCCGGTTGGAGGTCCGACTACGGAATTGCTCCAGAGTCTTCAATATCCCTCCTAGCCATAGTTCATTTCTCAGCACTTGCAATAAGTCAGTAATTTCTGAAGCTCACATGGAAAAATAGGACAGGACTTCTACGACTTTTCATCAAAAACGAATGAAAAAGTACGATAACCTCCCCAGCAACATGCGTGAATTCGAATAGTGTTCTTCTTTAAGCATGGAAACCATTATACTCCGATTTGACAGCTTGCAGGCATCGATTGGAATATGAATCTGGATAATTTCCCATTCCTTTTCTTTGAAATAGACTTCTGAAAAAAAATTGAGCGGACCATGGATGGATTCTGCTTTGTATTTGAGCCCAGCATTTTTGCAAAGAATGTGTATTCTCCTAGAAGGCAGATTTTTGGAAGAGGCCTGAACCTCTGTTTTTGGGGCGTTGAGTTGTCTCTCGAATCGCTCATTTAAGGCTTTGAAGAAGTCATCTGCAGAAACATGGTCCGATGTAAACTATGCATTAGCTGGACTCACGCTGAGCTCACAAAATATCTGAAGTATCGTGCGGATACTCGATTCATCGGAAATCGAACATCACCATCATTACTTCGCATCGATTGCCGCTACGAACTTAACCAGAGCTGGCATTTTTCTCTTCTCTCTCCTTTTCGCTCCTCTCAGTTGAAGCAAGTTGAGCGCATTCGAGCAGAACCTGCAAATGTTTCTGCGAATCCACAAGGGAAATCGACAAAAATGTATAAAGCGCTAGTACAATGCTGTATCAACGTAACGTGTGGATGCAAAAGTTAGAAGAGAGGTGATGCGACAGGTGCGAATAGCCCCGTTCCTACTGGGATTCCCTGTGCATGCATCGTTGCTCCTAACAATCTCAAAAATGCAACTAAGCCTTAAAATTCTCGTAGGCACGTGCACACCTCAAATATTTCTCTCGATGACATGTTACGTATGACTAACAGCTGTAGTCGCTGATTAGTAATTCTCACGGTCCCGACAAGCAATTCTAACGTTGCTCTCACTCAAAGGTCACGAATTTGTGGACGAAGTAACGTCATGACTAATGATCACTTCAATAAAATGTTCCATTAAAAATTTCATCAAGGTTTGTCCTACAGAAACCAATGGTTAAGAATTTTGCATTTGCTTATTTTCGATTCGTTGTTTCTATTTTCAATCTTGGAATATTTAGCTCCGAAAGTCTAGACTTAAAATGATATTTTTTAATTTATTTTATCTCTCAACATCCGACGGTTTGTGCCACTAACACATTAATTTTTCTACCCATTTCCACCTCTTGTCTGCAGCTGCTATGGACTCCTCCAGTATCTGCAAATCTGCACTGCAACGCCTGTATTCGTCGTGTTTTTTTTTCTTGAATGTAAACATAAACACGATGGGTTCTACCAGCATAGCAGGGATTAAAAGAAGGGAACTATCTGTGAGCGGAAGTCCTGATTCGGAAGTCTAGAAGTTTCCATATTCTCGCCTCATGCGAACCTCTAACTTCTAGATTTCTGAAGGATCGACAATATGTAGGTGAATTATGTCAAGTCATACATACAGTTTTTATCCCTCAAATTTCCCCATTATTCGAACCCATCTCAGCTCCCGGCTTCCGATCTTCCGGTTTTACTTAGCACTTCCGCTCACCTCTGTTGAGAAGGAAGCGTTGTCCGGAGGAAAAAACTGCAGTAAATTTACGTTCCTATGCGATGGAAGAACGTGATTGCAATTGCAAGAATTCGCAAGCCTCTCCCCAAAATTTCACCGACATCTGGCATTTTCTTTGTCCAATGAAAAGTTGATCATTAACTATTTCTTTTTTTTTTTTTGAATGAAAAAATAAACCCGATGGGTTCTACCAGCATAGCAGGGATTAAAAGAAGGGAACTATCTGTGAGCGGAAGTCCTGATTCGGAAGTCTAGAAGTTTCCATATTCTCGCCTCATGCGAACCTCTAACTTCTAGAT
>KN727423.1:5501-26985 GCA_000816745.1 Ancylostoma duodenale
CGGTGCTCATGGTTATCTAACCGGAATAAGTTGAATGTGCAAGTCAGAGAAGGTGTTTGATGCGTGATTGGTTATCCAGTAGACTGCATAGTGTTAAGAGACGCAGGACGCGGAAATTGGTTTACTAATCTGGCTTCGCTTGGTTATGCATTCATGAATCCCAGCCCTGTAGAATCTCGTCAATCGAACCTTCTTCTCTTCCAGTGTTGTCGAAAGTTCCTGGTTATCGGAATTTGATGGTGGTGCTTTTCCTTATTCGTCTGTGAAGATTTTATCAACTGCTTGAACATTTTTCGACTTGGCTTTGCTCGTTGTTCTTTAGCTAAATTCTCGTTGAGAAGTGACAGTTCCGCATACCAACCTTTTCCGAAACGGTAAAGGCTGTGAGGCGAACAGGTATCCGATTTTCAATAGCGCCTTTACTAGATGAAGAAAATGGAATAAGATTCATGAGAGAACCATTCGAGAAATGCTAATTTTTAACACGAGACAAAAGACGTTAGAAAGCCGCATCAATTGTGCATCAATCTATTAGGTTGAGGATTTATAAATGTCCGTTTGACCTTCGAATTAAAAACACTGCCACGATAGGACTACAAGGGCTCCATCCAAGAATTAAATTGTTGGTTGGCTCTTCTACTTGCTCCATAAAATGAACGGGATCCCTTTGTGAAAAAATCGCAGCGCTTTGAGACGCCGCAGCGACCCAGCTAAATTTTTGTTCCACTGCAGTTCCCAAAGTTTTTTTCTCCGCCAATGAACGCTGCATTGACAGGAACAAGTATTAGGTTGTCGAGAAATGATTGAGATACTTCACCAAAACTTCTTTCTTGTATCCCTCCCACGTGACCTGTCTCTACAGTATGTGAATATGTGATACCCTGCTCCCTGAGCATCTTCGCCATGACTATATAAGGACGTGGCGCTGCGCTGTTTGTTATCTAGAAGCGAAAATGGACGAACAACTCATTCGAGCGATTTCCTTGCGCGAGCCCCTGCGGAGCGCCAATGCGAGCTAGAGGGACAGCAACATTGTTATGACATTCGCACCGGGGATCCTCAGGAATGAAACCGTGAACCGTCGTTCTTAACGCTTCGTTTCGAGCGGTATGTCTCCTCGGAGCCATTTTCCCATTTTGCGATTTTCTGAGCTTAAGTGCAGGTTATGTTCTACCAGAGTTGCCAGTAAGCAACGTGATGAGCAACATCAACATTTACAATAGTCAAATCAGAGCGACGGCCGTGCTCTTGGAGAAACAGAAACATTAACGTGTTTGAAGGTGCGCTTTGCTATACAAAACGCACCCTCAAATGGCTTTGTTAACTCATCGGCACTCGGAGGGGCAAGCGCGGACCATGATGCCATACACACCACACTTGCCCAACATTGTGCTCTCTAAGTGACACCTTGCCTGGGCGCTAAAGTTCTCCCTGGTTGAGCAGCACTTCGCCAACTTTGACGCTTTTTGATCAGTGACTGATGGCTTCTTCGACCTGTATTAACATGATTACTGGGAACTGTACCCGATGGCTGGCCCCAGGTGATGCGTGCACATGGTCATTACGTCATGGCCTGAAGCTCTTTGATAGAAGAGAAAAAGTTTGAAGACTGAAAAAATCCGGAGTGTCTCAATCATTTTCCGACAACCTAATATTAATCTGATAGTAGCAATCCTGTACTAGGAGGCGGAAGAAGGAGGGCTTCCCATCCTCATTTTTTGGTTCTCTTCTCGACCGTTTTCGCGATGTCACCTTTTGACTATGTCGTGGATAAATTTTGCAGCCGCCGTTTTGGTACCACGACGACAATGGTCCTGGTCCAGCCGGTCCTTATATTGTGCAGAGGGATCTGCAGTGACCTTATGACCAGGATTCATCATCCTTTAACGGAGCGTTGCTTTCATACTTTACCGCAAGCAAAGTGTCACCTTCCATTCGCGACCGTCGGGTTCAGGTGCCGGAATAGGCTACTCTCTGCCGCTGAGCAGGTGTTGTTTTTTGTCCGTATGTTCAGTGCATACCCTTCTAACAAATGACACTATAGCGGTTTCGAAGAAGCGGCGATTCTTTGAACGGCAGAGAAGAATTGGGCTGATGACGGATCGCGGACCTACTATGTCCGCCTTGAGTAGGTGCACTTGCAAATAAAAATATTTTTTAAAGAAAAGAATTTGAAGAATGCCAAACAACTCACATATATTCTGGAGCGCCATGAAGTGCTCTTCCACATGAACACAAATGCTCTGCCAAAAATTACGACACTAGGGAAAACAGGGGAACAAAGGAAAACTAATGCAGCGGACATTTATAATTCCTCAACCTAATATTACAATACTGGTTCTTCGATGTAATTATAAAAGGTAAGCAACGCTGTGAGGAAGCAACGAATACCCGAAAATTTACAGGCATGATGTTTTCACTTCTCCGTTTCTAGCATGATTTCTCAACAAGTCCATGAACAATTTGATTCGAGACATCCTCTTTGCATTTAGCTTAGAGACCGTTACCAATTCCGTTGAACAGCTCTGGTATAACGATTTTTTAGAGAAAAAATGATCGGTAATTCTTGAAGCATTTTTTCTGCTTCTTCTGATAGTTCTTGCTAGACGATCCAATCTATGCTGCTAATTCGAAGCAATATCCTAACCATTATCTTTAGCTGTTATTTGGACCAAAACTCATAGAATCTTCGCTGGAAAACACTCGAGATGCCTCAGCTACTGCGCCGCCAAAATCAGCCGAAAGTCGTTCTCGGAACTGCCTTAGATTTCGAATCTTTTCTAGCAAACGTTTCACCACCCGTTACATTTCCCAGGAATTTTGCCACATGAAATCCACATTTCTCAGTTCCAGAGGCCCCCATTCGTGAGGAAAGCGCTCAACACGACCACATGAGAAGGACATTCTCCTTCAGCCTCGCAGTTTTCCGAGTTCTGTGTTTCTGTGCCCAGAGCCCTGGAAAGTGGTCATGTCCGAGAGTTTTTTGGCCACTAGAAAACTTATCTTTGATGTGGGTTTTTATGCTGGAGGGCTGCCTGCTAGCCAGCCAGCCAGCAGCACCTCTTGCAGCCGGCAAGGCCTGGGGCAGCGCGGGATGTTTCGAACCCCTTTCATTTCGTGTTCTGTGGGGATTCCGCCACTTTCAATTGTAGGGGGATCGCCGCCAGAGCCGCAACCGAATTTTCCGAAACATGATCATCTCGCTATTACCTTCCTCAAGAGGCGCACACTTCAAATTTGGTAGCTCTAGTGCATTCTACGATGTTGCGCTTGTGCTGGGTACGAATTTATCGGATTTTCGAGCTGGAGTGTTCCAACACCCGGCCAACATAAATCAAGGGTAAGAGGCCATTTGCACTGGATACTCGCCACAGTCAACCCTTGAGCATTGCTTCGCCAATTTTGAAAATATCAGAAAAGCATTGGCTGCAAAAGTGAGTTTTTAAATCCGCATAGTCATTTATTCGTTCACTAAAGGCATCTTTGTCATTTTTTTTCATTTGTATTCGATGAGACCCCAGCACGGTGGATCGTTTTGTCGCGACGCTGGGGCTTGAGGGGATTGGCCAGGCGGTGTTGCCCGTCTCGCGCTGATGACGTCACTCCCGGACCAAGTATCCACCGAAGCGCCCTCCATGGATCCCTTGGGCCAGGTGAAGTGGAGAGGACGAAAGGTCGCTAGAAGGAAGGCCACCAGGCGGCGAATTTTTGGCCACAGCAACCATGGTTTTAAAGTCCTTAAATGAATGGCCCCCAGTCCTGCGTAGCCCCTCTCGTACTAATGACGGCTGGAACGGCCTAGGGGCAGGGGGTGCGAAGAATCTCGCAGTAGTTAGCCGTCACCGTTCCATTAGTATGAACCTTAGGACATACAACGTAAGGACTCTGAACTCCGAAGCGGCACTAAGTTTCTTGTTTGACAAGCTGCAAAACATCAAGATCGACATCGTAGCAGTGTGCGAAACAAGGCGTAAGAAGGAGATGTCTGTGAAATGGCATGATGGTAACGAAGTGATGCTTGGTGCTGCGAAGAATGGTGTTGGCGGTGTCGACTTCATCGTGTTACCCTCCGTAACCAGTCGAATAATCTCGATGGAAGTTATATCGTACAGGCTTGCGATATTGAAGCTCAAGGTCGGCAAATCATCTACTATGAAGGTCGTTGCAGTATATGCTCCCACGTCGGCTGCCAGTGATGATGAAATAGAAGACTTCTATGAAGAACTTCATCGTCACCTGGGACAGAAATCCACTTATACAGTTGTGTTGGGCGAATTCAATGCTAAAGTGGGTAGTGGACGCAGCGACGAGACCTTCCTAGGAAAGTTCGGACACGGAGCTAGAAATGAAAGAGGCCAAAGGCTTGCGGATTTTGCCGAATGTACCAAGCTTTACGTCATGAACACATTTTTCCAGAAAAGACCTGCCAGGCGCTAGACATGGCGTGCGCCGAATGACAGAACCAGGAATGAGATCGACTTCGTGCTTTGCGACAAAAGGAGGATCGTGAACGACGTGTCTGTTATAGCGGAATCTAAATGTGCGTACATTCGGATCACAGGCTTCTCAGAGCAAAAGTTGCAGTTGGTCCTAGGGAAGAAAGCCGAAGATTGGCCAGGGCAAGCCAACCTCGCAAACCTCAGCAATTCAGTGAGGAACTTTTTACTCGAGCGGTGGAAAATACGGACTGGAGCATGCACGATGAAGACATTGACGAGGATTATGAAAGTATAATTGAGAAGCTTCGAATGTGCAGAAGCCTTGCTCCGTAAAACGAAAAGGTCAGTGTAGAAGAAGAATAACCGAGGCAACTCTGCAGATGCTCGCTCATAGACGGAAGCTGGCAAATTTAGGAACACCGGTCTCGAATACAAATTGTTGTGTAAGGAGTCACGATGAAAAATGATGGAGGACTATGAAAACTTCAGGAAAGAACGGCTCTGTAAAGCAGCGTAGGAAAGAGCGAGTCTAAAGAAGGCATGGAGAGAAGTCCAAGTGTGCCGGAAGATGCTCACAGCGCTACTGAATGAGCACGGCAGAAGAACAACTGTAAGGACGGAAATGGAAGAGATTTGTCGAACCTACTTCAATGGGTTGTTCGCTTCGACGAAGAGCATTGACCCTCCTACTATCGAGCAGTGTGAGCCTGTACCAGAAGTCCTCAGCGCGGAAATCGAAAAGGCAGTGCGGAACATGAAACCTGGCAAAGCAGTGGGTCCTGGTGAAAAAGGAACAGAAGAAATCAGAGCAGGAAGAGAAGTCTTAGCAAAGGCTCTCAGCATCAAGTTCACGAAATACATCAACACAGGAAGAATACCAGAGCAATGGAAGCACGCCGGACAGAGAAGACATTCGGAATTACAGGCCGATAACGCTACTATCTCACCTGTACAAAGTCTTCATGAGAGTCATCTACGTACGAATGGAGCGCACCCTGGGTGATAACATTCCAAGAGAGCAAGCAGGATTTCGTAAACGTTTCTCCACTATCGACCATATCTTTACTATCTCGCAACTAGCGGAACGATGCAGAGAATACAAGCTTCCGCTATGTCTCTTATTCATAGACTTCGAGAAGGCATTTGACTCGGTGGAACACAATGCCGTCCTCAGGGCAATGAGCGATCAAGGAGTAGAAGCAGCATACGTGAGGATTCTACAAGCAACTCTGAGGGAATCCTACACTGAAATCACTCTCTTCGGAAGGCCTCTAAAAATCGACATGGAGAGAGGGGTAAAACAAGGCGATATCTGCTCTCCGACGACATGAAGAGAGGGGTAAAACAAGGCGATATCTGCTCTCCGAAAGCATTTACATTTGCCCTGGAATCAGTTATGAGACAAAATGCCGAGAAAGACGGTTTGAAATAGATGGAGAAACACTACAAATGCTACTCTTTGCTGATGACGTGGTGCTAGTAGCGAGCAGGCCTGAGACTCTACAAAATCTTCTCAATGAAATATGTCACTTTAGTGAGAGTATCGGGGTGAGGATCCATCTTAGAAAGACCAAGTGGATGAAGAACGCTCACTGTGATGATTTAGAAATTAAACTGAACGATCAGCTGGTAGAGCGAGTTGAACATTATGTTTACCTTGGCCAAGCAGTTAAGATGGATAACGATATGTGGTTGGAACTCTCGAGACGAAGGAAGGTAGGTTGGACCGCATTTTCGAAAATCGATGTTCTCCTCAAAAGCAAAGATATACCAGCACAAACTAAGAGTCACTTATTTCACAGTACCGTGCTTCCTGTGTTACTCTACGGATGTGAAGCTTGGAACTTGACAAAAGCAGAGGAGAGAAGCTTGCAAGTAACACAGAGGGCAATGGAAAGGCAGATGCTTGGAATAAGCAAAATGGAACATAGGAAGAATGAAGAAATTAGAGAGATGAGCCACCTCCACGAAATTACTGATTTGCTTTACAAGAGGAAGAAAGAATGGGCAGAGCACGTCGCCAGAATGAAGGACAATCGTTGGACAGTGCGAATTTTGCACTGGTACCCGCGGACAACTAAACGTCCAACTGGCAGACCACCCCTGAGATTGATAGACCCGTTATGGAGGCAAATCGGAAGGACGTGGACGCGACTCGCGCAAGACAGAGAGAAATGGCATGGTTGCGAGCTGCGCCCGCAATGGACGAAAATCAGTTCGACGTAAGCAACGTAAGCATTCAATGAGAAGTATGCGAGCAAAGCGATCATTAGCAGAAGCTCGGAATTCCGGCGCTATTCGAGCGATCAGAGTTGCTCCTTAATATAACAATCTGCTCAGTCAGCTATGTAGCTCCGCTTTTTGAATTCAATGAAAAACATAAATGCTTCTTATTCTGATCAGTTGCTGTGAAAGATGCAGATGCCCAAGTTAAAATGTTCTGTTGTTAGTCATCACTTCCTTTTCAGGCCCAATGCACAACCTTCAATAGTGGAACTGACGTCCAGACTGTACCCACCGAGTTTGGCCGTTGTGTATATGAGATCCGAAGAGATGAACTGATGTCGAACTGCGGACGCAAAATGACCATGAGCGTATATGCGTAAGTGCAGAAATAATATCTGGTGCAGAAAATAGCCAAGGATTTGTATAATCTGTACCAACTCTTTTTTTCTCTCAGAAAGGTGGTAGTGAAGATATTGAACAAATCCGAAACCATATCAGAAACATCTTCATCTTTTATCCATTTTGCTGTCAAGGAGCATTACGTAGTAGCCCACCTGACTTTTATTTAGCTTTGCGTGAGCGGCAGCGTCTGTTCTCAAATGTTGACCTAATGTGAAACTGTGGTCTTCCTACCTTCATGTGGATTACTCCTGCCATTAGCTTCTCGATGGGCGTCCTACAACGCTAACCGCATTACCGTCCTACTTCCGTAACGAGATCTGCGTCAAGGCAGGTAGAAACGTGACATTGGAGCGGCCAACAAGTACTCTTGTAGTTTTCTTCTTCTTCTCTTCGTCTACGCTGTTCCTGTAAGTCTCCCACGTTGCCCACTTCTTGCCCAACTCCGGAGCAGTCGTCCATCATGTTCCCGTTCCGACCTTGACATAATTTTGCTCCGTTGAGCGAGAAAGGGTCCGGGACCCATCCGTTCTTCATGAAAATCGTCATCATGGATCATCGGCGAAATCAGAATGATTGGTGTTATAAGGATGGTGTCATCCGAGAAGCGAAGTATATTTGCCATAAATAAAATAATTATTAATTATATATAAATATTAGGTGTTAACATAAGTCCTTGCGCTTTTTTAGTTGCGATTTTTTTCCCGTCCCATTGCCATTTTTCTCTAACATGCACTATATCTTCTAAAAGCGCTTTCCTTCCTCTACAATCCCACCATAAACTGCTTTCAAAGAACTGTTGAATTATTTGAGTTCTAGGATCGAGCTTTCGTGAAGCCTGATATAGTTGTATCTTCTCTGATCAGTGTTCAATAAGAGCTTCCGTGTTAGTGCTTTATTTCCAGCAAACTTTCGGCGCTTAGCGCCTTCCTCAGACCTTAATAAATACATGTAATATGCAGTGTGATGCAAGTTCACAATTGTTTACATGTGTGACCAACCGAGAGGAATGGAAAGAGGAGCAGAAGTGAGCGTACAACAAACATATGCATACTGATGTAATCTGGACATTGCACTTATACGAAAGACTACTGCTACTTCCAAGATTTTCAAACGGTCGATGTCAAGCGATTAGCCTTAATGCCTCAACAAACTCCTCCTTATTGTTAATCTCCGGCTGATGTCGTTTGATTTCTCGAGCCTCTATGATCCCTCTGTGGAGGAGGTTCTCGAGGTAACGGTGTAACACAGCAACTTCGAATTATATTTGATTTTTATGCTTAAGAAGAAAAACCAACTTTTTTGCTGCCTACTCGAGGAAAAATCAATTTTTTGTTTGTATCCAGTAGGGACCAGAAAGCATTCCATAGTATTTGAGCGTGTAAGCTCTGTAGAATATAAACACGGAAGAGATGTTGGAGCGCCAGTTTTACGAATTTCGGAAGGGGGGTCTGAACACGTCACCATGGGGTAAGATGACTAGACCCTCCCCAATGGATTCTTTCAGCAGAATTACCTTAGTTTATTTGGTAGCTTTGAGAAATATGGTGTCCATCTAGACCATATGATTCCTTTGGAGCAATTCCCGGGTCAGAAATTGTTCGGTCAAAGTGGTTGGTGTTATCGAGAGCAAAAATGCCCCCTTTGATCTTAGAAAATCGCTAATAGGTGGCTGTCGGTTGCCCTGTTGTTTATTGACTCGTTCCTCCATTTTGCAGGCTTAAAACTCAAGCAAACTATCGATTCAAAAAACCGGTTTACAATATTCTTATAGTGGTAGATTAGCGCTTTCAAATCATATGTGAGTTGTATCCAAAAGATGTAAATTGGTGGAGAAAAGTACATCCGAAAGAAAGCACAAGGACTTATGTTAACACCTAATATTATATTATAAGTAAATATAAGTGAATTACACTTCTCTGGCACTGCACTCCAGCCTTCCCATGACATCCTCAGGAAAGGCGCTGAATAGCTTGGGCGAGACAGTGTTGCCTTGGCTAACACCGATGATGAGATCGTTTGAATGTCAAAATTCTAGTCGTAAAGCTCAACGCACTTTACTAGAAATGCCGTTTATGCCGTCCAGCCCGAAATAATCGCAGCACGATGAGCATCTGTATGTACAATTTCCTAGCCATTTGTGAACATTTGACATTAACCTCACCACGATGGAGCGTCACGCGAGCAGATGTGTTTGAAACTTCCTTGTATTACAAAAATGGATAAGTTCACCTCTGGGGTGATTATTTCACGTTAGCTACTCATAGACTTATAGGGAATCTGCATTATTGCTCAAAATTCGTTGATGCAATGGATAGCAAAATTAAAAGATTTCTTTTCAGATGAGTGACTAATGGATATGGAAAAACACAAACTGCTGTGCAACTTTCACCTGTTTTATCTGTCAAACCAGAAGCACGTCTGCATGTGTTCAAAGCATCTGAGACAGTGTTGTCCTTTCTCCAATGGACAATGTGTTCCGTGTAATGACCTTCAAAATTTAGTTATTTCGATCCTAGGGAAAGGTGATTCTCGTGTCAATAAATAGTGATGGGGTATGCGGTCAACAACATCTACATTTTCGCTGTTTCAATCGCTAAATTTCAGTTTTACATGGAATCTTTGAACTAGTTAATGAAGAACTGTTCCATTACGGCTTGTGGTGAGGTATAAACTGATTTTTTAAACGTCACGCAACTTTCCGTAACGATTTTCATCGCAAGCGCTCTCTGTTTATTCGCAGAGTTATCGGATCTGATCAAACATATGGCTTCTGTATCTTTTTCATGATATTGTTCTCACACAGCATTCCTGCAATAGTGCGAGACAGGCAGTCTCATCGTTGGCAATAGTTGTTCGTCTCGATGACGAGGGTGAACGCATGTGCAACAATAAATCCCCAAGAATACAGTCTTAGCTTAACAAGTGACCGAGATGTATACTTACACGAGAAAACGACAATTTGTAGTACATAGATACGAGCGTTAGTCGTAAGGTCAGAAGCACGCATCTATTTGCGGAGGATTTTCCATGGAGACAACACAACGTGGCAAGCACATCCTGATTGAAAATACAGCACGGGCGCTGCGAGAAGCCGTGACGCTGGAAGATCATGCGTCTGACTTGCGTTCGTGCTGCGTTTCCTATGCGAGCACGCTATTTCACGCAAATTAAATGATCAGATATGAGAACTTGAAGTGAATTGTTCTCATCATTTTCTTTTTTCTTGACAGCAACACCAAGCACTTAGAAACTTCTTGACATCGGTGCTGACCCAAACAGGCACATGTCTCTTTGTCGGCGCCAATAGTGGAGCTGTTCGCGGCGACACTAGAAGTCCTGGACCGGCGCCATTTGGCATTGCGAAGGGTGTGCGGAATGATCTATGTGTGGACTATAGTTGTCTTGAATAGCTTGAGCAGTGAACCAAGATTGTTACAGTTCTTCATTTCGGCTAACGTTTCGGCGTCTTCGTCAGAGACTGGAAACCAAACTAAATGTAATATATCCTCCCAAAATCCCAATCAGCCCACAAGTTTCAATTCAACATGAGAGTAGTTACGAAAATCATCGCGACTAACGGCTATCTAGGTAAGCATTAGTGGGTTTTACTCCTCTGATCTTCTTTTCCCCGTGCCGGCCCGGGATCTTTACTGTCGCCGATGTCAGTTTCGTCACAGGTACTGGTGCCCAAAAGTTTTGTCACTGGATGCGCACCAGTGCTCAAGTTTCTGAACATGTGCCATGAGCTTAGAGAGAAGCGGAGGGTCTATACCAAGAATAAGGTATGCATCAGTGAGCATTACAAGGGAAGGTACTAGAAATGATTCACTGTTGTCGGGAATATTAAAAATAGGGATATCGTCACTTGACACATCCATGGCATGTGATAGGTGCGCCTCATTCGAAAAGTAGCAAGGATTTGCTTATTTATGTACTTATTTATCTAATGCTGGTAGTGGAATGCTGATAAACAGATCCATTGAAGATGTACCAGCGCTTAATATTGCGGAGCAGTTCAAACGACGGCTCCACTGACTAATGACGGGTGCTTCGCCACCCAGCAGCAATGAAGACGTCATCGGACTGGTCTAACGGCAGTGGAGGGGATCCAACGCTGAGCAGTAGGAAGATGCTAGCCATCGGATCATCCGATTGATGGAGGTCACGCAAGCGCCTAGCAGTGGTGAGGACGTCACCCGACGAGAATGTTGAAGGGTTAAGGCTCACGGGCGCTCAGAAGTTGGAGAACCATGCCATGAGATGGGACCACTCCAGTGTGAGGAGATATTATCTGATAACAAAGCGTGCGAAGCGAGGTCCAAAAAATGGCTGAGACTCATAAGCCTAAGCTGGATGATGGTGATGGTAATGATTATGCAGATCATTGAATAAGTTATCGTTCAAAGATGAACGAAACGGAAGAAATGAAGAATTTCTGCAAGATTTCTCCACAAATTCAATATTTCTCAAAATTATCTTGATTCTCGTGTGTGACTGCATCCACCTCAAAATTGCTCAGATACTGACAGAAGAAGCTCCGGAGATTGGAGCGAGACGAATTTACAATTATTCAAGTATCTCAAGGTATCTCTCAGGCGGATTTAATGTGTAAAATTTGCATCCATCTAATCTCTTTAATGCTCTGTCTGAGTTTACAAACAACAAAAAGCAAGGGCCCGTATGCATGAACATCCCCGCAGGGGAGGGGATCGGCCGTTAACCATTGCAGCGATCCTCAGCGGGGTTCGCGCACATCCCCTCCCTCGATCCCCGTATGCATGAAGTGAGGGGATCCCCTGAGGGGAGGGGATGTACATCCCCTACGAATAGTAGGGGTTCGAGAGGGGATCACGCTCAGCAATCAATCGTTCCCTTTCAGAAATTCTTCATTTTTTCAGGAATTGCAAATTTTCCGACGGCTTCTTACCCACCTTCACTGGTTTTTCAATTCTTCATGGGCTTCATCCATTTCAAGTGTCTGCCATTCCCCTTTTGAATTTACTTGTTGGACCTCTCTTCTTCACAACCGTACTTTATAATTTTACCTTAACTCTATAAACTTTGTAATCAACGCATTCCCTCCCCAATGGCACTATCAGACGGTGTTTCGATGCCAACGCCGTGGATGTCCCTGTCCAAGAACGGAATGCGACAAAAAAGCAAAGTGAACCAGTAAATAAAGTGAAATTTGAGAAAAACGAATTCCCATGCTTTAATAACCAAATTATTCCAGCCTCAGCGGCATCTTCACACGGTGTTTCGATGCGAAAGACGTGATTGCACAGAACGCGCAAACAGCACGCGCAAGGGATGCATCCCCTCCCCTCGAAAAGTTTCATGCCACTAGCGGGGATGTTCATGCATACTGGCCAAGATGCATGTAGTTTCAGGAGCAGGCATGGTTGAAAAAAAAACTCGATTTTACCACGTATTTTTTCGAGCATTTATTCTGAATAGCTCGCTTTTGAAGGGGGAGCTGGTTAGGAGTCAATGATCTTCTGAGTTTTTCAAAGTCTGGAGTTTTCTTTTTAAATGCTCCACGCGTACAAGGATTCAAACTTCGACTCAGCCCAGCTAGGGCCATTAAAAACCTGAAGCCCATCAACAGTATAACCACGAAGAATTGGCTTTGAAGCTTCCACCCAAAGCCTTATATTAATTAGGTACGGACGAATTCAGGAGTGCAACCTCTAGTACAACAGAATTTTATCTTCCTTACTTATTTCAGTGCAGTTACATTCCTTTGAAGTATTGATCACAAAAATGTAAAGACCCTCGCCCGTACAAGTTTTGAAAAGTCCTTTCGTGGGCTCACTCTTCTGAAGAAACTTAGAGCTGGCAAATGCTTATTGAGTTTCCCCTCATAATTTCATGGGAACTGCAATAATTTGAATTTATTGGTTTAAATACACGATGGAAGACGGCAGCATAGCCAAGTCAGCGTACAACACCGTTTCTTTGGTTGATCTGGAAAAAAGCTTCCGATAGTGGAAAACGAGCACCACACATCTACATACATAGGCAATTCTGGTACCAATCATACCAGTTCCAGCAGGCAGCGACGCTATTGGTCGCCTGGGTAGAGGCATACTCTTTGCTGGTCCTGCATCAAGGGCAGATTTGCTTACGCTCATCCGACTTAGGTGGTCAAAGTCGCACATATCTCAACTTTCTAAACTCTACCTACTGATCAGAAGCAACAGAGAAAAGCTCTTATTACGTGCATCAAAAACATTAGAGAGATTTGCTTCACATCGACACAAAATCTTACTCACTAAGTCACTTTTCTGTCTTAGAAGTGTAGGCAGAATGTTTCATGGTACTCCTCACAAAATAAAATTGCTTTAATACTAACTTCTATTGCTGCCTTTTCAGGGCTTTCTTTGCATTGAGAATCATTGTGGGCGTAGCTTTTTTCGAAGGATGGTGGTAAGCAGTACTTAGTGCAACTGATACAACACTCTAGCTAAATTCATTAAGAAAGAATACATAGATACAATACCCTACCTACGTACCATAGATACAATACGCTGGCTAACTTCGTTAAAAGAGAACAAGTGTTGCGCGAAGCTGCGTTCTTCGATCTTCGATTTCGTTCCATCCCTATAAATTTGTTAAAATGCGATATATCGAAAATCTTGGTGGCTGGAAATAGCCGATCAACTTACCTATAAACAGATTGGCTGCAAATTTCATGCCAATTGGTGGAATTTGACCCAAACTTCAGAGTAAGGAATGCCTGATTACACTTACTTCCGTTTTGAAGTATCTGACAACTGACCTAAGAATAGAGAAACTATTCAGTTTGTGCATACATACTTAGATATTCGATGAGCTCTTCCCTCCACCGATATCGGCTCTCCTCGATCGATAATTGACAGAGAGCTGATCTCCCGATTTAGTTGCCACTTTAGCCGAGGGAGCCGTCGTTGCCTTGTCTATTATGGTTTTTTGCAAGGACATCGTATAAGAAGCGCCGACGCCAATGTATGTGCTGCATTTGAAGAGAACTTTGCTCACCATTCGACGGTCTTTCGATGCAAAGGCTTTGGAAGACGAATGGTGAAAGAAAATAACGCTTCAAAGTCACCAACGGTCTAGACGTGCGTCGACCGTTAATAACGGCGATTTGAAGACGAGGGCAGATGTCGACAACTGAAAGTTGGTAGAGACACTCTAGTGCGACTATGCGATCGTCATCAATCATCCTTTGCATCCTTGCTTCCTCGATTTTAGCGAAGTTGTTCGGACATGAGTACCCCGTGTGTTGAGCGAATCTGATAACTCATGCCGGGTGAACACTGAGAGTTGCTGCTCCTTCGGCCACATGAGAAGGACTTTCTAAACGATATTGCAAGTGGGGCGGAAGCTTGATCCTGTACACAGACACCGCACAGCAGCGCCAGTGGATTGCGTGTCCGGAATAACTTCCAAGACAGTCAAAAGCTGACCCGCCCGCAAAGAGGGTTTTTCTATGCTGTCGGTGGAGCCACAAGGGTTGTTTCACTAAAACTTCCTAGGTAGTGGACCCAAAATGACAAGCGATCTATGCGCTACCCAACTCCAGAAGTTGACAGGTGCCATCCGCGAAAAACGCCCAAAACGAGCAAATGTTCATCTTCTGCAAGACAATGCTCACGCAAACGTAAGTCGCAAGAAGACTCAGAATCTCAATTGGGAATCTCTATCGCACCTCTTATTCGACAGACCTGGCCCTGTCGAACGATCACCTTTTCCTTACCATGAGCAAGCATTTCTGGAAAATGAGGCTTGACAATTAAAAGGGACTCGAAAATGAGGTGTTAAAGTTTTCGACCTACAGTCTCCGGCGTTCTGGCAGGAAGGAACAGAGAAGCTGCCTAAAAGATGCGCAAAGGTACCACACAGTAATGGTGAATATAGCATTAATTGAGACCCTGTTTTAATAAAGAGATGCCTTCTCAAGAAATCCGTTGTGAGTGTTGTAGAACTTTTTCACCAACCTAATATTTTCTGACCACTCTACTCAGAGCTGACCTCTTGCGCAACGGCAAGTTGAGTTTTCGAACAAACTCTGACGTTTATCGCTATCGACTATGAGTCCAGCTTCATGTCCTGCTACGTATGAAATCAGTGGACGTTGAGGTGACTTAGCCGACTTTCAGTTGAGTTTATAAGTTCACCTGAAATTTGGGGGGGGGAGGTCACTACGGGCCCATGATTTGTGATCTGTCAAAAATCATAGATTAGGTACATCATGTTTTTATTTCCTTTTTACAAAAAAGAACCTTGACACAAAGGCATTGTCTTGTTGCTAAGAACATTTGTTATTCACTAATATACAGTTTTCACCGACCTGTGTATAGATAGAGCTTTATAAACCTGGTTTGCCTCGAAACCAGTGAGTTTCGTCAAGAGCTGCGATTTGAGAGTTTCTACTTCTTTTTCTTGAAATCGCAAGACATGTTTCGATAATTATTGGTTGTAGAATGTGCCTCGAAATGAAAGCATCTTGCGAGATTGCTTGGCTGATCGCGATAATTGGACTGAACCAGGTAGGGAGTCATCCACCTTTACAATCACGGAGGTTGACAGAACGAGATACATATTATGTGCATTCTATGTTTTGTTTTGTTCATATTTTGTGTTATTACAATGAATTTTGCAATGGAAGCATGTCGGCACATGTTCTCATTTTCTGATATGAAAATAAGGACATTTTTACGGAAAAGCAGCATTCTTTCATGCTCGCATATTCTCATATACAGAACAAAGACAACTAGGGAATTATTAGTATGGCAACTAAGTTCTTGGGCTTGACGATATGCAATAATTAAAAATTATTTTAAAAATCAGGAAGATTTATGACCATCCAAGCCATGCATCATTTGAAAGTGTAATGCCACCCCATTTTTGTGACAGCTTCTCGGTCCGCTGCGATTAGGTTCCTGGCTGTTCCATTCTATAGAAATGCATGAGACGTGCTTATAGGTTAGTAAGCATGAGACGTGCTTATAGGTTAGTAACTTCAACAGTTCGTTGCTTTTCTAACAGACGATTGAGTCATCGGAGAAAGTATTATTTAGTTAGGGTAATACCTACTTAAATAGAAAATCTAGAGGGAACTTCCGAGCCATCATTGTTTCGTCAGAGATTGCGCTAAATCACTAGTGTCTTCCAACGTGCGGTCATCATTTACCTTCCATTATATTTTTTCTCGCATTGCGTGGTGTGTTCTCCGTAAAAGCTTTCTTTGAAAAGTGAAGAAGTTATACTTTGCTAAAATATAGCAGATGTCGATCATCCTTCTGAATGCTGGAGCAGATGAGCTCACAATGTTGTTGTTTGCCTTCTTCTCACCGTCTTGTCTTCGAAGTCAATTTCACTACCACAAGGCTCCTTCTTAGCAGTAGCATTGATTTCTCCTTTAACAGGAGGCTATGAGCTACTGCTCTGTATACATTGTTATATGCTACAAAAAAGGATTGCTTCCATAAAAACTTAAGAAACTTACTCTGGCAAGCTCCAAAACTTCGTGTCATTTACTAGTTGCACTGAAGAAATGATTCTAACAATACGGATGTGATGCAGGACACTCGAATTTAGAGGGATATGCGCAGCGCCGCCTGCTATCATATGATGCAAAAATACGGCAAAAATCGATATGTCAAAAATTATTAAAAATTGTGAAAGCAAGCCCAAGAACTTAGTTGCCATACTAATGTATATTCTTACTTATAGTACGTTTCGTAAATATAGGGCACCCTCAAAATTTTCCGCCACTGGCTCTTCCGCACAGAGCGTGGACTCCTTGCTATTGCGATCAAGACCCAAAATAACGATGATACCCTATTTTTGGGTTCGTGGCAGCAACTCTTATCTGTTTAAAACTTACTTTTCCTCTTTTTGCGCAGCTTTCATGGCTGCGTGAGCTTTCATGGCTGAGGTGCGATGCTGGGTTGTGATTGGAATGGACAAGTTTTTTAAGCTTACGTCTCAACCCTTCCCCCCTCCCCTAGGAAGGCATCACTCGCCCAATATTCAAGTAATCCCGCATTTTTCTCGTTAAAATCTGTAAATGGGTTGCTCAAAGTAGCAGAAATTACTCATAGGTGTCCCCTGATGTCCGACATTGTTAAATATACCATTCTCTTTCCGCTCAGATCTGCTTTCGTAGGGGAGAGCTCCCCAAAACACGACAGCATCATCGAAAAGTTTCTCCTATGAAAGGTCCTCTCCTTTTCTTTTATCTCTCTCCAACTGTCCTGATCGTCATAACTGACAAATCTGATATATGGTCCCAGAATTCACTGACTGATCACAAAACACAAAATCTGGACAGTTCCTCGTTTGTGTGACTCTCCCACTGCAGTTTACGAGTTCTTGCCCATTTCGCGATATGTAGAGACTCAAGTAAACAGAGAGTGGAATCTTATTTAACAGCATCGAATATCAAAATGTGCCTGTGAGCGATTTCCAATATTTTCAGCGATCGATTCACAGGTCTTGACAAGAAAATGGTGGAATGCTCCAATGTCGAGCGAATGTCGCCTTCTTGGCCGTGGAAGCTCAGAAAATTATCAAACTTTCGTGACTTTTCTGAGCATGGTCCAAATTCGACTTTCTTGGTAGTTGTTGAGAGTGATTTTGGTTGTGCGGCTATTATACCTGTTGGGACATGAAAATGTGTGACGAATGCGAGCTGGGCAAAAAAACTTAAATTCAAAAGAATTGTTGTGAGCGCAAATATAGGGCATCAGGGTTATCTGAAGTGCTGATCACAATGGTACTAGAGAGAATTTCCAGGGAACCAGAAAAAAGAGATGGAATAATTTGGGGTGCGCTGTAATTATGAAACGTGCTGTATTTCCAGTTTGCACCATCTTTTGCATGCTCTTTCGTGAAGATCAGTGGAAGCTTCAACGCCTCGTTTAAAGATGAAGAAATTATGACGGAGGAATACTGTTTCCAAATGTGCTATGAAGACCCAGAATGCATCTACCTCCAAATCATTGTTTCTGCTACGACACTTGAGGTATGTTGTCGTATTCTTTCCCATACTAAAAAACTACGTTGATGCAGAAGTCACGCCGGATTTTGTTCTCAAATGTTTGTGATGTTCTAAGATGTACATACTGCGACAGAGCAATGTACTTGTAGAGCATCCAGGTGTGGTGATGTATTAAGATGACGCGTAATGCAGCTTTCTTCGTTACTGCTGTTCTCTTTAAAAACTAGCGCTTTCCAAATGGTCTGTTCCTGAGAACAACCCCTCCTCCTACTTTTGATTAAGGTGGTATTGAAAATCATATCCACATTCGCCATGGAAAGCCTCGGAAAAGGAAGAAATGCAGTACAGTCATTTTGCACAGGGTGGCCAAAATTATGGGTACCAGATAAATTTAACCTCCTGAACGATAATATCAGGGAACTTTCTAGAAAGGAATGTTAGGTACCCTTACAGCAACAATAATCTATGTACATTTGATTTTGAATAAAACTGCATCAGTGTCAATATAGGGCTTTGAGACTTACCAGGCAGGTGTTGTCTGCAGCACGCAAGTAGTGGTCACTATCATTCTCGAGTTTTTGTGAAAAGCTCCGCCAAGCACACCAACATCAATGTGTGGTTCATAGCATGCATCTGATCTAGGAATCACCCAGGTAGAGTAAGCAGCGGAGGCCAAAGGAGTTGGTAGGCCACCGAGTGAAGTTGACGATTTGAAAAAGTTTTGCTAGCACCATTCATGGAACTTCATGTGGGCTCCACGACTGAGTGATATTTGTTCTCATTTGGCAAGTCCCTCTTCAATTGTTTCCTCACAATTTTACTCATTGATGGCTCGATAATGTTCGTTTGACGAGAGATTTGATGGAAACGGCTGCTGGGCATGTGTTGACCACACCCAGTTTCTTCACGATTTTGGCAAAAATTTTTGAGGAATAATATCTTCTGGAAACTAATGCCTCATGTTACCAGACCTTTGACACATTATGCCACTGAGTGGATAACGTTCGTGCACATTTTCGAAGGGCTACAACTCTTGAGCGTCTAAACGTAGTTGTGGTGCCAACTGATAGTGACAGAACTATGGCTCTATAATTGGAAGATGAAAGACAGATGAAATGGAATGATCGACAGATGAAATGAAATGAGAAGAGTGTAGAATATTTGGGCTAACTGAGAAATTTGAGAAATCTCGAAAGGACCTTGAAGCTTGCCAATATTCGAGCGAATTCACAGCGTGCGTCACGGACCCATAATTTTTGCCCACCCTGTAGTCTCAATAAGTCTTTTTGAAAGATGACTCACACTCATAAAATATTAAGTTGCCGGGAAAGTTTCTCGCCACTATCTTCCTCTCCTCACCAGACTTTCCGAAGTCAGTCGGGAACCTGCTATGCAAAACGTATACAAAGGCTGGACAATTGCTTTTTCATACCAAATTTCTCTTCACGTTCCGTCACGGTCGTAGCCAAAAAAAAATCGTTGTTGACTAGAAGCACGTTCAACTGCTCCTTCTTTGAGAATTCATAAAATACGGCAACGAATGTGATGTGGCAAGAAATATAAGTCGTAAGATGGGCCCCTCCACTAGCTCTTACTGCAATGTAAAAGTTTGGTCCGGCAAGTTCAGAAACTGCTATCTCGGCTGAAGATAGATTAGGATTTGACCGCTTAAGGTGGTTGGCGAACGCCTCGTGGAGCTGCTTGAAGAGAGTTAGCGTCGTGACACCGTGAGGTAGTGAAGAGACTTTAGTGCTGTAATAACACAGTAGCTGTTCATCTACATCACTTCAGAGAGACAAGGAAATACGAGGCATATATTCGTCATGATGGATGAGTGCTAGGAGATGTGTGTCTGGACTTTCAGCTTTTCCATAGACATTCCCTTCGCTGGACAACTTAGTTACTGACGAGAAGTAGTCCCCTTAGGTAAATCACACAAAAAAGGGTGGGTGTCTTGGTCGCTGGTAAGCTAGGGTTCTATAGGCAAAACGACAACTCTACCCACAGAAGGGAATTCCCCACTGTTTGGTGGAATTAAAACGGGACCACTCACTTGCAGTTGCTGCCAGTGAACCCACTTGCCACCAGCGAAGTTCCCATCAATAATGATACCACCTATACTCGCCAATTGTTAGTTGTGGCGAAAAAGAATGATAAATTAGAAAAGAAGCCCCAAACGTGGCGGTAAACTTTTCAAAAACCTAAAATACATGCTTCACAAATGACAAATGATGCCCATCAAATTTCCATCAAATTTCGAGCACCAGAAACTTTAGAAGAGGACGAAAGCCTGACAAAGAGGATGCTGGCGGAAGACTTCAGTATGGACTGCTCGACCATCATTCAGGCTGTCAAAAATCTCCAAAAAGTATGAAGATTGGATGAATGGGTTCCCATGAACTCTCAGACAGAAGCAAATAACCGTGTAGGAATTTTCACCGATTTTCTGCAACGAAACGACATTACTTCACTTCTGTAGAATCTTGTCAATCGGACTCCATTCTCTTCCATATGATGGTCGAGCTCTTCTTTCTTAATCTGTGAGGATAGTACCAACTACTTGATCATTTTTCAACTTGGCTTTGTTGATTTTTCCTCAGCCAAATCCTCGTCGAGATCGCGAAATGACAGTGCTACATACCACCTTCCCCGAAACGGTAGAGCAAGTGAGGGCAAATGTGAATCCGATTTTTAGGAGCACTTTTACTAGGTGAAAAAGAGCAGTACGATTCATGAGAAAACCATTTGAGAAGCAGTAATTCTTAACCAGAAAACAAGCAGTGAAAAAAGCCGCATTAATTGTGCAACAACCTATTACAATACTGCTCTTCTTTCCTGCATGTATAAAGTGCAAGCAACGCAGTTAAGAGGCAAGGACTAGCCAGGAGTCTGCAGACACGACATTCTCACTTGTCCGTTTCTCCCACGATTCTCTAATAAGAACACGGACAATTTGATTCGAGACAACTTCTTTGCATTTAGCCTGGACACCTTTACCAATTCCTTTGAACAGCTCTGGCACAACGAATTTTTTAGAGAAACACTGACTGGCACTTTTTCAAGTATTTTCTCTGCTTCTGGAACTCTTGCTGGACGATTTTATTCGAAGCAATACATTAAGCATTATCTTTAGCAATTATTTCTACCAAAAGTCGAAGAAACTTCGTGGAAAAACACTGGAGATGCCAGCCAGCGACACCCCCTGCAGCAGTTCGAATTTGGGAGCCCTAGCACATGCTACAATGATACGCTGGTACTGATGACGGGTTTATCGAAGTTCCAAGTTGAAGCTTCGCAACACCCGTCCAACATAATTCAAGAGCAAGCGATTATTTGCACTGAATAATCACCAAAGTCCACTGATCTCCCTCATAGGAGGGATCCCAGCTGGTTAGTCGCGAGGCTACGTGGCGCGTCCCCAGGTGGA
>KN727426.1:0-14180 GCA_000816745.1 Ancylostoma duodenale
CGCCCCTGTCTGCGGCCATTTGGAGTTCCCTATATGTATTCGTCATTTAGCGCGATACATACGCGTACAAATAAATGGGCAGGAGGTAGAACGGAGGAGTGAGGGGACCCACAAAACCATCTTGATCACATTCCATATTCGGCGATCTTTGAATTTTGACATTATGACATACAACTTGTACCGTTTTCATTAGAGTTACATATTCTTGGCTAAGATTGTTAGCCAATGTTTTATTCGCCGAAACTTTGGCCTTTCAGACGAATGAAACAACTTGATTACATTCAGTTTTCCTCAACCAAACATGCAAGCAAAAGAGACCATCTGGATAAACAAGACGTTCGATGAACAATGACGTTTCGCGTTAAATTTTAACAGACGTCAGCCGAGATTTTAGACAGCTTAAAGGCAACACCTCACACATCTTCGTTTTTGAGATTTTACCAGATTCAGGGGGTCTGACGTATTTAGAACTCCTATACAGTGAAGAAATAGCTTGAAACTTGGGAGAGTTCCGTTGAAGTGTGGAGCTGTTTGAAATCACAAACAAACAAACAAATAGAACGTAACATAGGGACCTCGGTACAATACCAAAAAAAATAACAAAGAGACAAGAAAAAAATCAGACAATATGTTACACCCCATGGATGAAGACCCCTGTTCAAGACTTTTTTGAAGGCGTTATAGGACGGTGGTATAAGTGCGCGTTTTCCTTAATTTTTCGAACTCGGGAACAACTAACTCTGTGGATGAAGCCGAAGCGCCCACAGCAAAGCTTGGGTTTGGGAATTTTTAAATAAATAAATAAATATATGAGGAATTTGGTGGTGCCTTCTCTTGTGGGTGAAGTTCGCAGTGACACTAGACGAGTTTATTTGAGGCTGCTTTCACTATATAATAGTCTGTGGGAAAACAGTAAATCACTCTGATGATTATCCCTAAAACTTTTAACAATAACTGTCAGCGACGATTGTGAAAGAGGGAAAGAGACTATACCTATATGAAGCTAACGAGTCCGTCATGAACATTGTATTCAGCTTCCAGCTTGGTGTTCTAATTAAGATTACTTCCGAAGTAGCACCAGTCAGCTGGTCGTGCAATCAATCAGCTATTCATCATCGTACATTCAACATCCTCTATAAGCTTCCTTTCAACATTCTCATTACTCTTCATCGTTTTCACGGAACATGAACCTATAATTCCGTGAGAATATCGAGACCTACACTCGATTGTCGATGTTAAAGGGAAGAGGGCATGAAGGAGAACAAATTATGACTCTCTTGACAAGAAGGACATGTTGACAGGGCAGATTTGTCTGGAAAGGAATGTAGGAGCCCTGATTCACAATGAAGAAATATATCGTGCTCACAGCTTTCCATTATACAATCTTCGCAACACGGTTAACCTTCTCATATACCTGATAGGAGCCACAGCGCCGCCACTAGGGCTAGCTCAACTCGGGAAGAATCCCTAGACAGAGCGCCGCTTTGCGGAGTCTAGTATGTTAGTCAGAGCTGCAAGCAGTTCTCACTGTGTTCCAGGGCAGAGGGGGCATCGTGACGGCGAATGGAAATAAGGAGATTTTCGCCAGACTTGGAAAAACGAAAGCTACAACTTCCGGTGCATCACTGAAGGGTGAGGTGATCTCATACACATGGGGATGATTATCCGTGGGTAGCAGTTGGGCACAGACCACGTCACCCATGGGTGAAGATGTTAGTGGATGGCAGAGACCGCATGCGTCATTGAGGTTACCTACGGTTAACACCACACAAATTTACCATTCGTTAACACGGGCGTCAACACGTTTACCATGGGTAGTTTGAATGATGCGTTCGAGCGAAGAGATCCGTCACAGCAGATCCACATACTACGGAACTCAGTCATTCCATCGCGCCACCCTCCCACATTTGCGTGAATGGACCAGCGGCAGATGCAGAGGGGGGACCCCCTAGAATGGGTCGCCGAATTCATCAAGAATATGTATTTACTTCATAAAACAGCTGGAAACCTTTTTTGCTCATTTGTTATATTTCAGTATTCATTTTCAATTATTCGTTATTAGAATAGATATTTTCAGTGATTTTATTTTTCCATCCGGGTTCAACAAAAAGGCATAGACTCCACTATTTCCCCCATCCCCTCCCCCCAACCACTTTACCTACGCATTTCTGCATTTAGCCCAGGTTCAAAACATCCTCAGCACTTCTTCTATGACAAGCAAACCTATCTTCATAAGAGTGCTCAAAAAAGCCAACAGCTGACACGTACACAAAAATAATACAACCCTATTGCGTTATTTTTGTGTGCGCTCCTGTGAAATGCACTCGCTTTGCCCCAAGGTATCAACGCATAGACGCATTTCCATGAAGTCGGAGAATACAAGTGCCGTGCTGGAAACCACAACTCTTGCTACAAAGTCAAAAAGTACAGTAGCTGAGGGCGTCAGCAAGAAATATTGGGAAAGTAGAGAGCTTTTTAGGAGTGAAGGGACCTGAACTACGTACATATTCCAGATGAAAGGCCACAGCCAGAATGATTGCAGAGATCAGTCGGATCTGGGGCTCATCACGCAGCAGAACAGCCAGAGAATCTCTCAACTCAAGGGTAGGGGATAAAATGGTCGAATTGTGAAAGCTTGGCTTGGGCTGACAACCAACGAAGAATGGATCATTGAGTTCTTGCATTTAGCAATCCTACTCTGAGTATAGCCACGTACTTCAATAATACGAATACATATTCCTAGTGATTCAGAGTTTTCGGAGGCAAAACAAGTAGGAGAGAAATGTGTTGCTGCATCAGATTGAAGATGGCACCGAAGAACTCAGTCCTCAACAAAAAAAAGGGTGTCGTGCTTGTCGTAAGTGCACCAAGCCTTACAAATTTGTTCAGCATCAAAGATTAGGTTCTGCACATACTCAGTGCATAAGAAAATCATGTTTGATGCAGAATTTGAAACAAGTTTCCGCCATGTGCACGTTATGCAGATCTCGTCCAAACACGGCTCCCTGGCTGGTACATAGGTGAGTGAATCTGTGCCAGGAACAGGAAATTGCTTAGCGTATACAGAGGTGGCCGAAAAGTGTTGGAGTGCGCTAAAAAGCTAAGTATATACTCTCAGAAATGTGCACTACCTAATGATAGTGGAGCAACGTCAGGTACGGCTTGCAATCCTTCAAATTTGAGATTCAATCAACATGAAGCTTAATCTTCCGGAATCCACTAACAACTGGAGATAAATTTCAACGGAATTTCAACGGCAATAATTTCGCATTATACTGCTGCTGCAATAACGAAACCGATTTGCTGCTGTTAAGGTAACACTTTTTCTTCGGAACACTCCCTAACCTCTGGTTTCGAAGTGATCATTTTCAGTTAAGTTGGGATTTTGTTCTGTTCTTGACTTGCTCATTGACTGTCGTGCACCTTGAGTGCAATAAATAAATGAATAAATAAAATATTCTTATCACAGCAAGATGAAAAAAATATTTGAAACAACAATATTCAGATGAGTGGCAAAATGCACACAATTCTCTTTCCTATAGGTCTCAAATCACAATAACAATAATGAACCATCATAGATGTAATGCCGTGGATACCCTGTTCTAATTCGAATGTGGGTGCTTGGAGATGGGAAATTTCTTCCCGCTAACCCTTTTTCGATCCAGCGCCAAATACAGAGGCCAAATGGGTCACGATTCGTACTTTTTGAATGCCGTTTAAACTTTGCCAGAGGATGTAAGCATATGGGAGTCGAGGAAAGTCAATGTAGATGTCTCTCCATGTGTAGAAACCCAGCCGAAATGGTTGATTCAATTGGTGTTAATTTGCTTATATGGGAACGGAATCTTGGTCAGTGCTTCCACCTACCAATATTGTACTGAGAGGTGCAGCTTTTGCAGAGTTCTTCAGCTATAGACATCCGAAGAAGTCGAATACCACAGGATGTGGCCCAGGGCTGTGCGTTAGAAAAACTTCAGTTCTCGTTAATCCGTTATTTCGTTACGTTAGGCCAAAAGTGGCTGTTACGCGTTAATGCGTTAATTCGTTATGTTAGTAACATACAGCCCTGGTGTGACCTATATTCCCAAAGTTTGTTAACGTGAATTGAAAATTTGAAAACATATTACGACTTTGTGCAGTATCCATTATAGCTGTTTTTTGGCCAGGATTGGCAATGATTTTATTTGTCGAAATGGCCTACGTTTCGATGATCTGGTCTTCGTCAGAGCCTGAAGTAGTCTCTAGTACAAACGGCCTATCCTCTCAAACACACAGAAATCATTCATTCAGGGAGTAAGTCGAACCCAGAAACGGAACACACACCGCCGGATCAGTGCTCATCTCAGCTTTCGACAGATATATAAATAGATATGTTGATACCGCACAAAGTCGCATTCACAATTCCAAGATTAAAAGACAAGAAAGAGATTAGGATTTGAAACCCTAAAAAGCCTTCAAATACCATGCCAAAATTCCCTAAATTCCCGCGATGTACTTGAAGGAGATTCCAAATGAATCAGCGAGAATTTTGAAAGAGAGAGGAATTCTGTAGGGTTTAGATAGGACACGTTTGGCGGCTATACCTCTCTTTCCAACAAAGTGGGGATCACTTCCCCGCTCATGCTCAAAAGTGGCTTTGTCTCCGAAGTCTGACGCTCCTGTCTCGCAACTTGAAGGGAAAATAGGTACAGGTAGTACCCTTGATGGGAGACCCAAACAGGACGCCCAGTGGGTCTCGCGGTCCTTTGGTGAGGTAGAATTAATTATTAATTAGAATTATCAAATCAAATTTTGTTTCCGGGATCAGAAGCCGCACCCTCTATAACAGTTGAAGCTGGATCTATTGCCACCCGTTAAGCCGATGCGGACAGTTTGTTCAAAGCCGAAGATGACCTTGTACCTTGTAGAGGCGTTTATTGGGCTGACTTCTCGAGGAGTCCTTCCCCCTCTTCAGAGGCAGGAATGATGAAATCTAGTGCAACCTTCCTGGTCAGACGCCTGAAGACAAGTTCTTAGTCGAAAGGACACGAAATGTTCAGAAAGTGTTAGAAATCGAGTGTGCCAGGAATGTGTGGGTCAAATAAGTCAGAAGTAGAGCAACTATGATGTTAATTATGTGTTAGATTTAGGTCAGGTCTTTTATTTCAGGGTGAGCCGGAAACAGATGCGACGATGTTTGTTTACGAGCAAGTCGGACAAGGACGTCGAAATAAGATATTCGGACATCATCCTAGAATTCTTCGGATCCTAGAATTCGGAGGGTTCTGAGAGGAAGATAAAGCAGCTGAAGGTGTGAGCATGGCTCATTAAGGAGAATGATCGAGTTATATAGCTGCCCTTGGCGATGACGCCCCGCTAAGGGCGACCGGCAACGCCTCGCTGTTATTGCCTACAAATGCTCACTAAAAGGCTACTTCGTGTGTTTTCGTCGTGGTACGCTCGATTAGCGATGAATACACGTGTAGACACCGACAGACGCACATCCCACGGCAATAAAATGTTGAATTCGCAGCGAAATTAAAAATGAAGCAGCTGACTCATTGGTCTGCGTGCTTCTAGACCCAGTTTGAGCTTAACATTACAAAAAAAAGCAAAAAGAATGCATCTGTGGCGGGATTCGTGACCGTTCCCTGGAAGATTGTGCCCTTCCTGCCGGTCGATAATGGACGAGTTTTCAGGAAAGAGATTGCTGAGCTTTACTTTGCTTTCTATCTTCTCTTTTCTTTATGATGTGCTCAGATAATACACATTACTTTCTGCTTGAGAAACTTGACCTTCCTGAAAATGCGCATAGGTTAGCGTCTTCCTGGAAACGCTAATGAATACCTCAACAGGTTCAATGTCCATTATAGTGAAATGTCAAGAACTTAGTGAAGCCAAACAGCGTTGCTATGATCTCTAAGAACGAATTCAGACAGTGAAAAGTAAAAATATGAAGAAAATACTGAAGTTTTTTAAACAATAATTAGGCTTGGGGGCTTGAACTAGACCGGAAGGGTTGTCTCCTGGAAATTTTAGCAAATATTGCGTTGGACAGCAAGTTCGCGCGGTTTTTTCCATATCATTTTTTACGAGGATTTGAATTAAGCATCATAGGTCATCCTCTAGCTCTTGTTTTGCTCTATACGAATATTATAACCAGTGCTCCCAAATCCCGCTACTTCTCATTTTCTGTTCCATGAAGTGTGACCCTCCAACTCGACAAGAGCGTATGTACATCTCCGACACCTCCAACTGATCCACTACAGTAGTGGAACAAATGCAACTCAAGCTGCTGGGGATGCCAACAGCGTCGAAGTGGAAGCCATTCCTGTTGAAGGGACAGCGCAGAAGTGGATGTCTGCTTCAGAATGGTCGATTTTAGACTGGAGGATGCATCTTGTTCTGTACGCACAGCTCGTAGAGTTATGAGACGGGTTTTCGCAAGGACTTGCTCTAGATGTGAAGAAGAAGAAGTACTGCGGGTATTAATTTTCAACAAAATCCAAGTTATTGCTGATATAGTTGTCCAGTTGAATGCTCCTCAATGCCTTTATTAGTAAGCTTTCGGCATTTAATACCTTCTTCAGACCTAAACATTAACAATCCATTGCTATCTCATCACAAACTTACAAATAGGAACAGTTGAACAATACCTAGAGGCAGGAAGTTAATAAGTCTTTCTGACTTCGTCTGCTCTCAGGCAATTGCTGACCTCGATAACTTAGGTTGGTGGTCGACGTAATTCTTAAAAAAAGAAGAACCTCGCTCCTAATATGTTGGTCACGGAATGAAACTACGTTACGGCAAGAGATCAGAGAGGCATTTATACTGAGGGTTATGTGATCAATCTTAACACATTACGCGGAGGTTAAGGTCTCTTTCAGTGTCGGTGGTGGACGAAACGCTAGTCTTATTGGCAACCCAGAGTGTCTCACTACTTGATTTACTGCACGTGCTGGTCCGTCCCCACGTAAGGAAGAATCAGTGGAATTCCATCCGTTGTTGCATAGGAAAACCATGTTGTGGCAGGATTCGCATTGTAACCGTTTTCGTCAAGTATGCGGGCAATCGTACTTTCTACTTCTTGATTCGAACCCACGCTTAACTTGTTCTTCGTTTTCACCAGGTTCCTTACCACGTTTACCTTGATGAAGTGTGGGTGAGCACTTCTCGCATGTAGTGAGTGAATAGTAAGTGAACTTCTCTTCTCGATTCTTTCAACTGTTCCAATTTGTAAGTTTGTGATGAGATAGCAATGGATTGTTAATGTTTAGGTCTGAAGAAGGTATTAAATGCCGAAAGCTTACTAATAAAGGCATTGAGGAGCATTCAACGGGACAACTATATCAGCAATATCTTATGAAGCTCAGAGACAGACAGTACTGAAAAATCTAAGTTCACCTGGTCCACTTCGTGAAGATCGTGAAGATACACGTAATGCTCAGAGAAACCGCACGAACTTATTGTCCACCCTAATGAATGCGACGCTGGCTTTTTATCAGCATTTCATCTGAGACGGTCAAAGATTGGTTTGGGAATTTTCCTTTTTCCACAGCTTTCACAACATGCAATGTTCTTTTACAAATTTGGTATCGTCGAGTTTCGTGTGACGCGAGGGAAATCCGATACAAATGTGCCATGACGTAACCACCATATGTGTTTGATTGAGTCTCCAAAACTAAGAAAAACAATTGTTTACACATAATTTGCCCATCGACACTGGCGCGCATAGGTATGCACGTATCCGGCTGTAAAACCATTAACCCTCATAGAGGTCGTCATCTTTGCGTGAGGGTACCTTGGTGTGGTGGTCCCATGAGAATGACTGGTTGCGCAGCGCATTTTTGAGTAACTGGTGAGCGCATCACCGTAGCCATTCGAAAGGATCGCAGCCAGCTATTTGGAAGGAATTCAGCAGGAAATCGGAAAAACCGCAGACCATCTACGTATCCGTTCTTCCTGTCTCATGCTGAAGTCCTTCAGAATAGTTGCTGCGGTCCTTTCGAAGGGCTAGGAGAGAGTGTAAATAAAGACACACATTCACCTCGTGCATTACTACTACTCATCCATTTGAAACATTGAAGCAATCCAACCTTTTATATCTCTATAAGGCTGATTCGTATACATAGGTATGGCCTGTGTCGCCTAGAGACATAGTTGTGAAGATATTAGAGAAAGAGAGAACAAGAGAAATAGTGTCGTATTCGGAATACACAAATACTCAACTATTGTCGTTATTATACAATTTTTTTTTATATTATGAAGTCACGGACCAGTTCGGATCAACAAACAGGTACAATCTCTACCCGAAAGACCGGTTTGAAGGCAGTTTTCAAGCATTTCATGTACATCTCTAGAATCGGCGCACTGAAGAGGTCGAGAATTTTCAAATAGTAGCTCACATACAGAAATGAGGCGGCACGTTGCCTTTAGGCGAATGACAGACTTTTGCTGGTGACATATGGGCATGACGTGGGTGTATGTAGGCGATATTGCAGAAGATGTGGCAGTTTTTTTTTGTGGTTCGCTGATAATGCCACGATGGGCACTGCCGCCCCCATCGCAACTAACTACATCTGAACCATCCGTGAGAGATAAGGATCCGGTAGGAGGTGGCTAGAGCAATTCTGGATTCAGAACAAGCGAGAGACTGAGTTAGGATGAAGGATTTCGACATATTGTTTACTGAAACATCCATCACATGTAAACCAGACAAACGCCAATTAATCCCGGATGAAAATGTGTTTTCTATTAATACTGTGCCGGATCCAGTATGAGGAATTCAACTGGGGTTGAGGTTGTCTAAGGGCGTTCAATGCTGTTTTCTGCGGGATTACTCCTCCTTATCCATTCTCTTTATCGAGCAGTCAATTTACATAGCATTGAGAGACTTATTCTCTGAGCTCCGAAGAAGAGGACCAACAGATTCATAATAGTTGCGTCAGAGACTTCAATGAGAAAAAAGTTAACGCCATAGCTGTATCGACCTAAAGGCAGCGTATTCCTGTAGCTGTAACAATGACAGATAGGTCATCTCAGAAAAAAAATAGGAATTAAAAAATGGCCATCGTGTTTTGCATGAGATTGAAGGACAAGCCCCATGATTAAGGCATGCGTGCTCACGCGAAACGCGATTCTTTCAAATCAATCTTTCTATAACAGCAATCGATGCAAACCCATGCATAACCATGAGGAGCCTATGCCTCTCCAAATCCGAGGCAAATCCGGTGCAAAACCCACGAAAAACACACGAATCCCATGGAGAACCTATGCATAACGGTGCAAAACACCGTTTCTGGGTTTCCTGAGACTCTGTCGAGTCATCAGCTAACTAGGTATACTTACCTATTACACGTAATATGTTCCGAATATGACCTTCTATAATACTTGTTTATGGATTCATCAACACGTATGGTTCATACGAGTTCGGTCAAAAAGAAAGATTCCTTGTACGGGACAGTACACTAGTAAAATCGAGAGAACGAACAAGGAACTATAATGTCCCAGCCGCCGACAGAGACCTGTCGGTTAGAGTTGCACCCCATCAAAAAGATAGGCCGAACAGGTCATTATCGAAGTAGTTATGACCATTTACCCAAGATGTTCTTCGCAGTTTGAGCAGATTTTCTTCCATAAGAACATCGAAAACAAGTTCGATATTTGACCCAGCATTCAAACCATGAACGGTATACACAGTATATTTGCACATTTTTGAAAGAATTTCGAATATTCGAATGGTCAAATATATTCGAAAATCGACTTTATCGAATATTCGAATTTTGAGTTTGTTCGAAAAAAAAAGAGAATATCGGATATTTCGAATGATTCTATTCGAGTAGTAGAAGCATACATAATACACAGTCCTGTATGATAGGCCGCGCCGATCTCCCTAGGGAAAGATACATGGGAGACCGACAATTTGTAAGATGTATACTGTCAAGTACAGTTTGATACACTGATCTTGGATCCGTTTACCTTATTTGCTGCGGACCACTATATGAAGAGTTACAGGCGTAATTGAAGTTTGCCCAGGGCAGCATAAATTTCAGTTCTGGGATATATCCCCCCAAAAGATCGCCTTAGACTACCTGAATGTTCTGAGAACATAAGTCAGTTTCAAATAGTTCAACTGTTCGATGTAGTTCTTGGGCATATTTTTTGCCAGAATATAATTCGGAAGTCAAATTTGGGCGGATTGGACAATCTGCCATTATGCCACCTGGCTCTTCTTAGCAAGCTTTGTAGCAGATAAGGTGAACGGATTTGAGATCAGCGTCAAAAACTGCATAAGACAGTATATATTTTGTTATGAGTTGTTGGACCCCCCCCCTCCCCTCCCCTAGTATCCTTTCCTGGTCAGAATTTTGGTTGGGCCTCCATCGAACGGTTTTTTTTGGCCAGTTCGGAGCATCCCATGTATATTATTGGCATCAGCGCGTCGAGCTGATCCTTACTTACTTACTTAGACTTAGTTCCTCCTGTGCTTTTGGGCTCATCGGGCAACGAAATCTCTCTACTGCTGTCGGTCTTGTGCGAGCGCTTCGTCTTGCTCTCTGGAAATATCCATTAGTTTGAGGTCATTGGCGAACGTTCGTCGCCACGTGTTCCTTGTACGGCCTCTGGGTCGTTTGCTTGCCGGGGGAATCCACGACATAGCACCTCGAGGTATTCGGTGCTGCAGCATCCGCAGGATATGGATATGGTCAGCAAGCCGGAGTTGACAGAGCCGATCCAAAATCTGTTAAATCCTCACAATCGAAAACGAGGTAAGAATCCGCGTTCAAGTAGACGCGTGACCGCCACTAATATGAAATACTGTTTCTCAGAACTGTTATGTACTTATATAGAAGTGCACGTCATTTCCCAGTGTGAGGCTTTACATGAAGATGATTACTTTACAGTAAGCGGAAAAAATTCCCCTAAACTTTAAAGCTACTTCCGCAGCGCTGTGCTATTTTGTTTCCATCTCAGCACAAATTGTGTGACGGCAATCAACATCGTCTTATCCAATCGCACTTGCGTTCGACGTCGACTGTCCACTTTGGAAATGAGCTAAAGACAGTGAAAAGCTGAATCTGCTTCAAATAACGAGAAAGGAGTAGAGTGCAATCCCCGGGTGATCGGTTTTTAAAGATATAAGCGACGTGCCTACGATTTCCCAAGAAAATGACATAAGGGAAAAATTGGGCAGTGCAATATGTACGTTTAGAGAACAAGGGTGGAAGTAGAAGAAGGCACATATAGGATTAGGAAACCTGCCTGAAACAATCAAGTCACTAATCTCTTTTACTTATTTTGCCTAGAAGGAAAAAACTGGAGACACATGATGCTGTCAAGAAACAGCCGGAAACGCACGTACGGGATGTCCCGTCACAGCTCACTGCATTATGCGCCAGCAGAAGGTCTAGAAAAACCGCTCGGTCAGGGGGTGAGATGGAAGATGCGGACGATGATCCTGGGAATAAGTAGGGGTGCGACTGCGGAGCCAGCTAGAAATGGGGATCAGCTTCAGCGTCAAATAATGTTCCCTCAAAATGATGAATGATAGCCAACACCGGTCTCTCATGCCAGAGGAATTCCCACTCAGCCTGGACGGCTGCGGCTAATCGGGGGATGTTCCGTGAGCAGCTGCTGCCATAATAGCAAATATGAAATCTTATCCTTCCTGCTACGAAATTGAATATGGCGCAAGGGGGAGGGGAGGCAAAATTACCTTTAATATGTATATAAGAATGTTCATGTTTATGTTTATTATCACCGATCCATAATAAAACAGAGGTTGGTGAGTTATTGGTATCATGGGCATTATGTTTCATTATACTATTTCTGATTGTTTACTTTCATTTGTAGCTGTGAAAATGCTCCATAAAAATGACGTTACTCTTTTTATAAGCAAGCTATTCCTCGCTATATTTCAAACACTGGAAATGGCAATTTCACAACGGAGGAAGATTCATTTCCGACCCCCGTCTTGTTCGCCCGCAGCCAAAAAACTGCCGATACCATTTGGTACATCACTGGCGTGTATGGAGAAGGAGAAGCATATGAGAACTACCGGCATGCTTCTCCAGATTCCAATTTTGGCTACTTTGACCTCGACGAAAAGCTCCCTTTCTGGTCGACTACCGGAGTTATGCTGGAAAAACCTGTTGAGCTGGAAATATCTTGAAAAGAACAATGGTGGGGGCTTCACCTGACGCATATCGAGAATACCCGAGAAATCTACCATATCGCGGTTCTCACGCGATTCGATAAATGCAGTATCAGCTAAGGAAGTCAGCTTTTGACCAGCTGAGGGGTAAAAAACGCGCTGGAGAAACTGTTATCGCGGAAAAAGGTGCGCGCAGCTGGCCATCGTCGCATAAATAGAAACCGGCTGGTTCCTTCTGGATGGTTTTCACTTGCGCATATTTGCGCCTCCACTTTCGAAGCGCCTTATCTCATTTGGTTTCAAATCCATTTATGCTATTCTGCCAATTTTCGTCCGAATTGCTTCTGTTTTGCCTCGTATCATATTATTGCATATCCTATTCATATTATTGCAGTATGTATTTGGTTTGATTACCCAAGTTTGGGTAGTAAACGGTGCGCCTGTGGTGTGTTGGTGAAATCCGCGTGGTAAATATTTCGCGAGCAGGAACTCATTTTATACCAGCAACGTCGGATGGGAGGTTTTTCCTCGTCTTCGTTTTTGAAATAATCGAGAATAGAAATAAATTCCGTACGTGGAAATGAGCTCTTTAACTGCCAGCGTTTTTTTCATTTGCAAAGGCAAGGAAGGGCTGGGATGGCAGCTAATAATAGTACGAAGTTGAAATGCTGATTGACAGCCCATTACTCCTGCAAATATCTTTTAATATTGAATACTTCACGTCGAATCATTGGTGAAAGCAAAAATAGGTCATAGGTAACAAGAAAGTGACGACGTCGATCCACTTACCGAATGACTCATGAGCAAAGGTGTTTCGGTATAATTATTATTTTTTCTTAAATAACTTACTGTAAACTTTTAAGTTGTTTTGTTGTCTGCTTGTACTAGGCGTAAATGAAGGATAAAGATAAAAATGAAGTAGGTAAGTATTATAAGTAAGTAATTCAAACATTGCAACTATTTTTATACGTTCATTTACTCACAGACGTGAGCGAAGTCCACTTCGTAAAAAAATGTAAGCTGATTGAGTATGATAAACTCATCTTGTCACAATGAGTACAGTAAAATATTGCACCTCCTCACGTATGACGTGAGCAATCTACGTTCATAGTACGAACTACTATTACCATTACGATTGCGAAAAATCCCCAGCAAATATTGGGTAACCTTCGAGAACACGAGCTTTTTCGCCAGTTTCTCGAATGCTTCAATTGATAGACAAGGAAAGTCCGGAGTGTAAACTTTTCTGATTGGAGATAAGACTCTAACTGAAGAAAATTTAAATAAAATCTTCACCGGCTGCAGGGATTCTTGTTTTCACGCACCATTTCAATGCTAGATTCAGTGCTCTAGTGGAAGGAAAAATATTGCTCGAAGAACCGACAAAGAATAAGCTTTGATGTCTGCAAACTGCAGTCTCTCCCTCTAGAACCAAGATAACAAAAGCTGCTACTCAGTACCAGGATAATTCCGTAGAAAGATAGGATATCAGGAGGGCAAGGGCAAGAGGATGCTGTGAGAATTCAGGGAAACATTCCCTGCCTCGATCCTGCTCGGGGCTACGCAAAACATGAGCTGAAATGATGCATGCAGAACGATGTCGGAAGCTCGCGAATGAACCCGTGCATGCCAGTGATTGACACTTTACATTACAGTTTTTTTTTCTTCGCTACACAGCTCATTCTACTTGAGTCTTTCAGTGCACGTTGGAACAACAACACTGACGGGTGAGAATGATGGCCTCAAGGATGTGCCGACGAAAATTTGAAAAACCGCAGAAGTGATAGAAGAATAATGAGAGGTGCAAGAGAGTGTAATGAGAAAGGCGGATAGCCCATCCATCAGCTAAACTGTTTTCCTTTTTTTTTCTTGCTGCACAGCAAATGAGCAGCTAGGCTTTTGTTCTTTTCATTCCAAGAAGTTGAAGAACTATTGAGAAACTGCTTCAAAGGAACGAAGTACGGATAGGGATAGACTCAGCCACTCATTCAATCAATCAATCAATCATTCATTCATTCATTCATTCATTCATTCATTCATTCATTCA
>KN727427.1:0-26694 GCA_000816745.1 Ancylostoma duodenale
GGACTATGTCAACCCGAGGGAGCCTCCTATAGTATCCAGGAACACTTCCGGGTTAACATAGTCCGCTAGGAAAACAAAGAGATCACGAGGGCAACAGTAGGACGGCCAGAGAAAAAAAGGAAGGGGGACAGTTATAGTCCGACTTAGTGCATATCCCAGGGACCAGGTATCGGCGGATTTGGTCGTACAGGAGACCGGGACCGTAGTAGTAAAAATTCAGGACAGCTGAAAAGGAGATTTTCGTATAAGGGGTAAGTGTGCGAGATGGAAAGTAGAGCTATTTATCTTACTTCTAGTAGTCTATTAGTTGAAAAGAAGAGCAGTACTTCCTTAAGGGAATGAAAAGAACAGCTGTAGAGGGTTGCCTTTTTTCGAATGTTTGAAATTTCTAGTCTATTTCCACATTATTATATACATGAATTAAACGGTATCTGTTCTGATTAGAGCCTCAGAGTAAATTGTAGACAATTTATCATCAAACTTGTGCATTTTGGGGAATCCAGCCACTTTCAGGGCGAGATTCAGGAGGAGTTCGCCTCACACACTTTCAAAACCACAACCTAACCTAGGCTGAATGAGTTCACCTCGCGTAGATTTTGGGTAAATTCAGGGTAAGATCGGTGATTCCCGCGTATTTTCCTGCAACATTCCTTTTCACCGCATTTTTCTGGAATATACATAGACGGGAACCACCGATGTAGCATCACCAGGAATGGTCCTGTAAATTTAACATTTTTTTCCACTAACTTTCTCACATTAAGAAAATAGTGGTTATAATTTTAAGCTTCCAAAATTAATGACTGAAAATCTATAAGTCCTCCTTGAAGTTCTTCCGTGACTGCTCTATTATGGTCCGAGAGTACTAGAGCCCGAAGAAGGATGCCGATATTGCCAAGCCGCGAGACGTCCATAGGCTCGAATCCATTCTGAAGCAGAGCTTTTCAATAAAAGAAGAAGGTTCCCTTCTTCCTCCTCCAAAGTTGCGGATTTCGACCTAATGAACTCTGAAAACACTCATAAATTGTTTTGGTTCCAGGACTTCTCTCAATAAAAGGGGATGTTAATACTTTTTTTCAGAATCTACATCGTGGTTCGTCTCTATTCAACCAGGCTCATTCCTGAACTTCGGCACTCAAGTGTTTCTTATTAAGGTTTCTATAGAAGTTCAATAGAAGACGTTTTTGGGTCAAAAGGTGTGAATTGGTCGACACTGCGACAGAAGTGCTAAAAAAAAAGCCGCATTTAACATGAACGATATGATTCGACTTCCCCAGAGTAGTCCATTCCTTCGACTTGCTGTGTTCAAATTTGCACAGACATACCCTGAATTGCTGTCTGATTCAGCTAGTCATATGACTACTCAAAGGAGAATAAGACCATACCATAAGTGGCCCTATAAAAAATCGAGCACTCGAGCAGAGTTCTCGCTCATGAACTGTACTGTAAAATTGTTGTTGAGTTAATGCACTAAACAAGTTTGCCCTCTTGCCCAAAAGTACACTTCTTTTCGAATTTTTGCCCCATTTGGAAGGTTTGAGGATGGTCCGAAATGACTGTTTGGTTTTCTGTGCTGTAAAAATTACCACTGACGTCCTTCTGGGATCGATCAGTGATATTTGATTTGTTCATACGTACTTGAGACGAGTGTGAAATGATGCGAGATAGTTTTTTGGTTACTTTTCCTGAAACTGTGACCACATTCAGCTCTCAGATCCGGTTTCTAAGCCGCTGCTCAGGTTCAAAATTATACTTTCAAGGACCAGTGTTGAAGTGTGTCTATTTCTGGTGCAGTATTATAATTTATTTATTGTTATTAAACTATATTACTGCAAGATGCACTGCAGAGAATTTTTCCATCTAAAAAAGGACATAGCAATAGTGATTGAAGGGTGCGATGGCGGGGCAGATTCAAAGGACATGGATGATTTAAGGGATTCTAGAGACAAAATATTTTCTATCCCACTGTTCTCTATGAGTTTTTCGCCATCAGGGATCCAGAAACAAGAGTAGATCCGCTCTGGCTTCCAATGGCCACGGCTGGAACTCAGATCAAATCGCAGTATTTTACCTCCGAAGTTTGTTTTCGATTTCAATCACCTATTGCGCACTAATCTATTTATTATACTTATTTTATGGAAAGTATGTGAGATACTTTGGTAAAGAAATTTTTAGTTCACTAGATTGAGGAGAAGACTGAATGAATTTATATGATGATCTGCAATTTTTTATATGATCATCTGCAATTTATCTGCATACTACTGTAGCTGTACATGTCTGAAAAATGTTCTGAATCCTGCTTACTTCATTACCGGGCAATAATTACCACGTGGTCATCCGAGAAAAAGTGAGCGGAAGACAAGAAATCTTCGAAGATATTTCTTAACGCTAGGCTTTGAACTACTCAGCTAACTTGTTGCAAAACTGGAACCACCTAAACTTAGCAGAATGTCATGAAAAATGTACAGAGGCGGACATTAAAGCTTTCGTGAAATCTGCAAGAACACAGAATTTGAAGAAGACCCACGGTCCCAAACCATGAAATCTTCGAATGGTGGAGCAAGTTTTCCGTCATAAACCACTAGAAGAAAAACTGGTTTGAATTAAGGGAGAAAAATGTAGTTTGATGGCAATTAACACAACAGGTAAGTGAGGTGTCCACTTCTAAGAACCGGGAAGTAGCAGTAATGGTGACAGGAAGTCTTGTGTGAAAACTAAAAGCTGGAAGTCAGCAGAGAGCAGAATTGGCGGAAACTCTGACGCCACTGTGCGGCCGGTACAGCTGCTTTACCCCAATTAACCTTGTACATGGAGATCGGAAACAATCTCAGTCCAGAAAAAATAAAAAAAAATATCGAAATCAGCGTTGAAAACTACATCAGATGATTTACAACGCATTACGGATAGCCATTTTGAGCAAATATCCTTCCCCGAGAATTGAGGATATGTATCCTACGACAAAGTAAAAACGTTAGGAGATCATTATACAACAGGAAGTTGTGCGCGTGAAGAAACAAATTAAGGAATGTCCAGAAAAGAAGATCGGAGGCGCCGCTCCGGGTTGACAACCCCGTTGGGATTACAATGAAATCATCATGTTCCTGTTCTGTGGACTTACGTTCTGGCGAATATGTTCTTGTCTGCCTGCAAGATATTATTCACGAGGAAATCGCCAAACAGTGAACGTGCAACCGGCACGAGTGTCAAAACAGACACTCCGCCTCTTGAAAATCACACGACATGACATATGTTTAATGATTTTGCGGCGGAAGAACCTCTTTCGTGCTGGTTCACCAGAGGGCCAGGATTGGTCAAAACACGAGCGCCACAGTGCGAAAGTGCCAAATTGCTCTTTTTCAAACGGTTTTTAGCATCTCGTGAACAAGTTTGAGGGTGGAAAATAGGACAAGTCCTGGTTGCGGTTCCGAAACGCACAAGGCCAAAATGCGGATGGAGAATCTCAGAAACTCCCACTACAAGATGAACAATAAGGGAAAATGAGAATTAAGTGGAGAAAACAGAACGCTGGTGTACAGCAATACAGTAGCTGAAAGGCAACAATGCTTATGCAACTGCTGGACAACACCAGTCCCTTCCTGACTGTGCAATTGATCTGGAGTGACAGAAGAAAAGAGTCCCCTCGCAGAGTTGTGATGGGGGTGCGTCCGTCTGACGCACCACCACCATCGGCAACAGGCTGTTGCTGCGTTCGGTCATCAATCAGCACGCGTCGTGGGACTGGATTGAGCCAGAAAAAAAACATACGAGTAACTTACTCTTCTGCTATCGAAATCTCACTAGGACAACTGATACATTGTCATAAGAATGTCCACATTTCTCCTGCCAATTCTTAGGAATTCGACATATGGAAGTTTCTTTGAAGTTTCCTCAGATATGCAGTGCATTTCATGAAAACATGGGCTTCTACGTTCCTAATTGTTGCTATTTCGCGCTGATCTCTGCAACAAACTGGCAACTAATATGGACGACCATCCTCCGCGCACAGAACGAGCACCTCGTTTCCAAACTTTTTCCCTTGTGAAAGCTTCTTTGACAGAAGCAAGTGGTATCCTGAAAATGTCAAGCCAGGGATACACAGCGCATACATAGACGACTTCCCACTTTAGGTTAGGAAATGAGGGCGATCGAAAGTTTGATCGACACCCGAATTTCCGGTTTACATAGTTAGCGAAGTTTGTGGGCTTTTCTGAGAAATCGGGTTTTGCACGAGTGTGCCCTAGTAGCAAAGCAAAGATTCTCAAAAATTTTAACATGAATGAGCTACAATTCTACTGCTGTGTTTCCTTCTTTAGGGTTTGAGAATAGCCGTTTAGCAGGCAGTTCGTTAATAGTTGCGCATGAACGAAGCGCGGCAGAAGTGTGTCTTCCCAACGATGGTAGAATCGCGAATTTGCGATGCCACATCTTTTCGTCATTTTGTCGTAGTTACACGATTTGTACAACAATTTCATATAACAATCTTTTGAGCTTCTCCTTCTCCTTCTCTGCCCCAGCGACTCCTTCTCTGCATGTTCAATCCAAACTGTTACCTTGGTAAACATACCTAATGACAACATCAAAAAACAGTTGGTTCGGAATAGACTTTACGATAAGCAATGCATATCGACTGATTGTGTTGTCTGTCTGTATGGTAAAACGGGAGAGTGCTCAAAGGCTGAGATAAAATGCTTGAACTACGACGCTTCATATATTGGAGAAAATGACGTAAGCTCAGCATACGAGTCGAGGAACATCTGGCCAGTAAGCGTCGTGGGAACTTGATATCTGCGCTTGGAAAGCATGAGCACGAGGAACATAATGATAACGATTTTGATGTGATGTGTACAATACTAAGCCACGAAAAAGAAATAACAGGGAGGAAGGCAGTAGAAGCATTCCGGATTTCCGCAAGGAATCCACAAATGAATAACCGCAACAAATGCTTGTCAACCACTAATGACTTCCCCCTTCCTACCACTGTGTGTGCTGTAGATCCGCACGATACTCGCACCCACGTAACACCTATGGTGTGGAGTGATACTCAGTCCATTGTCACGAGTGGGATTCACAAGGTTGGTTCAACGTTGCCTACGAGAGATCCTAGGCAGTGAGTTCGGAACACTGCCGAATTATTCAGGAGCGGAGGAGACATTTGATGGGTAGGAACGTGAATCTGAGCTTCACTCCACTTTCAGGCCTCTGAAAAAGACGTTTTGCTCGAAACGTTGGGCCGAAAATAAAGACCCACCTAAAACCTGGTAAAAGCAGAAGCATATTTAAAATAATTCTTAACAAGTGCCCAGGTTCAAGAATCAGAGAGCATGGAAATTATTGCGCAAACATATTCTACGCATGGCTGGTGTCGTCCGCTACTTTCCAAATGGCTCCTCAGATACTTGGTAATTTTATTTTAGGGAAACGTAAATACCCGCTTGGAGTACTTCTGTTCTCTTCTACAACTTAGTCCATATCTGTAATGACCTATTAGGTACTTCATCTCTCACCACCACTCTGTGTCATGCAAGTGTCCATGTCGTGTTGATTACCTAGGTACCATTTACTTCTGGAACTTCTCAGGAACTAATGCCAGAACTAGACACGGAAACACCGAGGAATTCACGTGACCGATCTTGCTATTAGCTCCTCAGAACGGAAAGTGTGGGAAAGACTCACTACTTTCATTATAATAGATATTAGTAAAGGCGGCCGCCGGTACATCAGCAGAATTTCCTATTCCTGTCGGCTGCACTAAGGTTCGGCTCTATCTCCGCTTCTTTTGGTCATCGTCATGGACGCCGTCACACGAGACTTGCAGAAACCTGCACCTTGGACGCTTTTGTTCGCCGATGACGTGGTCCTAGCCTCCAAAGACAAACACGAGCTGGAGCAGCAAACGCAAGCATGGAGTGAGCGCCTGTCACGGTTTGGTTTTCGTCTCAATGTCAAAAAAAAAGAACCGAGTACTTAACAACGGACGTGCATGAGGGCGGGACCATCAAAGTTGATGGCACCGATCTCCTGAGGACCGATGCATTCAAGTACCTCCGCTCAACGTTTTCGTCTGACGTAACCTCACACATGAAGTAGTTGCGCGTTTACACGCCACATGGATGAAATAGCGCTCAATGGCTGGTGTACTGTGCGACAAGAACATCCCGGAGCGTCTCAAATCAAAGATTTATCGAACTGTTGTACGTGCTGTCGCTTTGTACGGAGCTGAGTGTTGGGCTGCTCCAAGGAAGTAGAACATCGGCTTAGCATCATGGAGATGAAGATGCTACGCTGGATTTGTGGCGAGACATCACCGCATCTGTAATCAGGACATCCGACAGCGTTTTGGTGTAGTTCCAATAACTAACAAGCTCCGCGAAGCTCGTCTGCGATGGTACGGTCACGCGCTAAGGGCTGACAACGGAAGCATTTGCAAAATCGGATTTGATCTTGATGTACCAGGCAAGCGACCAAAAGGCTCCCAAAACAACAATGGATGGATACTTTGCACGCCGATCTGAAAGTCGTTAGGATCCTTCCTGAGCAGGCACACGACAGGGCAAAATGGGGTCAAGGGATAAGTAGAGCAGACCCTGCTTCCGAACGGGACAAACGTATATATTATATATATTTTATATATCTGATATTAGGAACATCGTCGCCGATGAGAGATTTATTTTATTTCTGCACTCAAAGGTTAGCTAAAAACACATATGAGCCTGCACTTACAAAACAGACGCATGTGTGTGCTCTGTTCTAACAAAACAATACAACGAGATAATAAGCTTGGATTGAGCAAACAGGATTGTCTCTCGCCGAAGATCAAAAAACATAAAAATATGAAGCCTTCTCTAATCTCAAGTATACCCAGCTGTGAAATGCAGAGTTCCGTTCAAAGAGCGACAGAAAAGCAAGCGTGATAGTATCCGACCAAAGTCCAGCACTAAGAAATATGAATGAGATCCAACGGTACACACTTAACAGCTCTTACCTCCAAGTAAGATTAAATAAATGCTCGAAAAATGCTGACAGTGGACAGATCGTCAGGCACAGGAGATGCGTAAGCTATTCATTACTCGAGAATTCCCTGCCTCTACCTCCAAATCATTAATATTTCATCAATTACGAGTTCAATATACTGTGATAATATTTGGTTGGTACAGATGAAATGTAGGTTGGGTTCTGGTAGTTATATCTACAGAATAATTCCCGTTTCAGGATAGCTATAAGTGCCGTTGTGAAGGCATATGTGTAGGTTATCTATCATCATTGTTATTGCTCCTGGCGGTCAATTCCTGATCCTTTAGAGTGTCAGAAACAGCAGATCTCAAGAGGGGCATTCGATAATTTGCTCTACGACTTCAAAAGAGGCAAGACAGTGGCCGAATCTGATCGAGACCTGTGCGATGCTTTTTGGCAGGACTTCATCAGTGCGCGGCAGTGCCAGCGATGGTTTCACAAGTTTCGCTCTGGGAATGAAAGAGGCCTCCATCGGAGGGCGACATGGAGCAGCTGAAGGAAGCGATCGAAGAGGATCCCAGTCAGACCATAAAGGATCAGGCGAACAGGTTTGGATGCAGTCACCCAACAATTATGAGGCGCCTACATGCAATCGGAAAGTCGAGCAGGAGCGGCCAATGAATACCACCACGAGCTCATCGGCATTTCATCTGTACCAACAGAGAATAGTTTGCAAAGCCCCTCCAGCTTGGGCAGACTCAGTATGTATACGAAGGCACAGTCTTTATATTCAATGCACAATAGTCAAGAGATATCCCAGTAAGGTTAACACAAAATGAACCTAATTGGGTTCAAGAAGGCTCAACATGAGGTTCTACTTGGTTAATCCTAGAAAATAGGGGCTATTCGAGATGGAAGTTGATGAAAAATGAAGAGGCCAGGAAGTGATAAGCAGGAAAAGGACACTTCTAATTGAACTGTCTACGATGTATTATACTACCACTGAGCGAACTGCTATCAGGTGATCAGTGAAAAAGAAACTGCCAGTCTTCAATGGACAATAGAGAATCGCTAAAGAAGAATAAAAAACGCACCTATCAATTTTGAAAGTGTAAACTCCCCAAGATCTCGACGAATTCTCACCACAATTCATTACATCGTGACACGTTTTCGAAGTTACTATCTATGAGAACATTATGAACGTTCGGATTTACCTTCTTCAAATTCCCTTAACATCATATAGTTTGTCACAGTGATGTTTCTAGGTTTCCTCCATAAAGTATTAGAAACTTGACTCGACCAGGCCGACATCGATTTTGTACCATCTGTAAGCTAACAGTTAAGTGATAGAATCTATAGAACCGAATGTTGTTGATCCATTCTTATTTGTTTGGATGAGATGACACGTTATGCAATTTTTTCTTAAAAGAAAATAATCTGCTATGAATCAGAAGCGGAACTAAAGTCATTTTATTTTTCTGTATTTACCACTACTGTCAACCATCGCAATCAAGAATTGGCGTTGTAATGGGAATGCTGCCTGAGTTCCAGCTGAAGTAGCCGCAAAAACTTTGCGTGAATACATTCAGTGGTTCCACTGCTTTACCACATGACATTTCTTCTCTCTGAAAAATCTTCTCTAAAATATTTCCATCACCTAACCATGCGAGGAGCACTGAAACGAAAATATATTCTAGCTCATTGCAGGTCTGGAGCAAACCAGCGAATTAATGTCTCTGTCCACGTTAGGGCAAGAGCATAATAAATGAGAATGAATGTGCGTGATGTTAGAAATGCAACTTCTGTAGAAAGCCGACGCGGGAGGCCCGAATAGAATTTCAAACGGCCGCTATTCAAATATATCGGAATTAGAGGTGGTAGAATAACAGAACGTTGTAACAACTCAGTAAATCTAGCTTTTCTCTCACAAATTGAAGCGGGCACATGGAAAGATTATTTTATTATTCGACATGATCCGTGCAGACACAAAACGTTTCAGTACTATGTGGTTCAAATTGATGGCTCAAAGAACCCTAGTAACTAGTTGACTAAAATAGTGCGAATAATAAGAACGTTATTACTAGGAAAAATACTTAAGGAGGTTGAACTAATTTCATTTTCCCGCATGGTTCACTTTGAGGGATTATTAAGCCTAAATAATTTTAGGAATTTTCTTAGATGGTAATGTATAAATTACCAAGCCAGTGGGATTATAAAAATTTATATTGGGTTTCTTATAAAAACTCCGGAGAGTTATGCGATAATATGAACTCCATGTGGGACCACTGAAGAGGATCTGGATGATTAACTCGATGAAAATGTGTGAAAGGAGGTGTGGTCAGCCCAATGTACTACTGCAACTAGTGAACAAGACCGCCGGGCCCCTTAAAGAGTAAGGATGCAGTAAGTGAGATTCCTTTAATATCGTGATTAAAGAATGAAGAGACGGCAATACCAAGAAAAAAAGCAACGCCGCCACTGGTGGAAGGTCCTCGCATCAAAACTGCAGCAACCGGAGGCGGGACCATGCTAAGCATAGGTCTAGAGGTTTGGAAAGCGTCCTCTCGTTTGGAAATTACTTACCTGCTAGTGTTATTTCCGCTGTTCTGTCTTTTTCTTTTTAGTTTTGTCCTGTTCGTATACCAATCTCCGGTGTGCTTCCGTCGCTCGTATTATCGAAAGGGGCCTCGTGAATATGTAGTTCTAGGGGAGAAATTCTTCCTGACTCGACCTCAGGGAAAACCTTGCGCTGAGCCCTGGTCCACAATTAAGCGAGAAGTGCGACTGATGTGGTGGTCGCTTGCGTCGCTGCGTCACTGCTCTTCGACAATCGATACGTACTAAAATCGATTTTGCTTGAGCCGCGGTGGTGCAGGCTCACATAATTCACACGGAGTACACTTGTAACGTCAGACAATGGTTTCACTGATACTGAGATGTTTGGAAGCGGAACTGCAGAATTCTTGGGACTACATATCCAAATCATTTCCGCCTAACAACCATCTATAGAGCTGATCTTAGTCCTCTGAAGATGATTGCAGCCTTATCGCTAACGCTGAATTCCTTGCAAAAGATCTAATTTGTTACATGCCATTAGTGCCATTCCCATAACTGTGACTTCTTTTTGCGCACTGGATCGATTACGTTATGCCGCACTCAGTTTTATGGAATAAGAGAATCTATTGTTTCGAGACACACTAATCCTTATCCGGCAAAGAAACGTTCCAACTTTTACCTTTCTTGCCTCTAGCCTTTTTCAAACCTGTACTGCAACAAAATTCACTGCAAGATTTGTACAGCTGATAGCTGAAGAAAACCAAGGAAAGTTAGAATTCACATCAGAGGTTTCGAGCAATTTCTAGGCCTTTTATGGAAAGAAATTCGAGAATTGGCCTAACCTGACAAATAGATAAAGACGGAATTCTCTGTCTGAAGTCCACTAGAACTTTTCAGTATTACACCCAGTAGTTTCAATGATTCATTACGGTCTCTAGCGTCTGGCGAGAAATGATTAATATGGAGAACTATAGGAATCAACTTCTGAATGATAATTTCGTCTACTGCCCAAATCAGTGCTGTGCTCCGCGACGGGAAAGTCACTTCTCGCTTTTTTTGCCCCATTCCAAAAAATTTTGGCTGTTCTCCCGAGTTGTACGAACTCAAGAATCTCATAACGCTCTCTGTTGAGCCTTCACTACAAATGCAGCGATGGAATTATATCCACGCGACTGTCGCTACTCGAAAGACGTAACTGCCGCGTTTGTACCAGCTTGGCCAAGAAAAAGCACACCACCGCTTAAACGGCCGCGATTTCATTTTCGAAGATAAACCCACTAGAAAGTAGCTGCCAGCATGATAGGTGCAAATAATGACAGAATGATAATTCGTTGTGCGCGTGTCTCTCCCTAGCGTTCGTCTCACATAGTAGCAAGACCCAGAAACCGTGCAGCCGACCATGCTATCTCCATGGTTTGCAGGAACTGCTCGCTAGCCTTCGTAGCTGCTTTGAAGTCATAAGTAACAGCAAGCCTCACCATCTTCCAACATGCTGTTGCAGACAAAGTATTGCAACAAATCGTTTTTGCTCATAACTTCGTTCAGGAATGATCCATGCAAAGACCTCACTCTTATATGAAGAAATAAGGGCACATGTAACATTAGGGTGAGTGCCAATGTCCAAAAGGAGCAGAAGAAGGCCGAAGCCTCGTTGGCTTGACAAATTTGCGAGATTTCTACAAAAAGAGCGAAGGATTCTGGAAAAAAATTAGACCATTCTGCTCGATGGGTGCCCGAACAGATCTATTAAACTCTTCCCGAAAGAAAACATTCTGTGCTGTCGCGACAAAGAGAAATGAATAATGAACTTCGTTCAGAGTAGGGATTGCCAAGCCGAACTTTTAAATGTTTTGCAGCTGCGCATGTTACACTGGTAGCTCCACTTCTTGGAGCAGGCTCCTTAAGAAGATTTTCTTGTCTGGTGAGGTCAGATTTTCGGAATTGAAACCATTCACAAACACCTACATGGAATAGTCCTCAGGCAAAATCTTGGCTTGCATTGAATTCCTTACAATAAATCTGCTGCATTTATGAGAACAAAAACACATGACTTTCTAGTATCCTAGTAGTCTTAGGCACTTGCCTGGCATGCACACGATCAGTTTGTCAGTAATCACTGTCAGAATTTTTTCAAGCTCAAATCACTCACAAATCTCTGTAGCGAAGTGGAACTCGCTCCAGCTGACGCCCCTATCCTTGCTCAAACTGCACAACTGCGTTGCAATTCTCAGATCTCAGTAGTATAAAGTTATTCCAGTTACTTCTAGTGTGGACCAGTAATGCAGAGGAGATGTGCGTTTTGTCCTGTCCCAGGAAAAAAGGTTCTACTCACAACAACGGTACGTAAGGAACCATTATATACCTCAGAATGTCCGTGTAAAGGGAAGGACGTATTCCTCGCGAAATTTGACAAGATGAAAGGTCAAGTTATGTCCGACTGCAGTGGTACAGTGTTCCGATCCTGCAAAAATAGGTTAGTATTACTCGATTCCGATAAGGAGGACTAAGTTAGGCGTTTGTAAAAGGTGTCAAAATACCGATCACAGCACAAGGAGTCAAATACGTTATGTCCATAGCAAGCACCATTCCGTTTTGAGTTGTTTTATGTCTTCGAATTAAGCACGACGAGAGTTGCCATTTCTACTCGTGGACACGACACTTCTGAATTTACCGTAATCCTCCTATGGAAAGTTTTTTCCTGAGAAAAAAAACAAAAATCTAAACCTCCTCTCTCGTAATGTGGGCCACTGGTCGCCACTACAACTGACTGAAACATCTGCACACTTCAAGAGATCTAACAGCTGAAACGCAATTAAACATCGCCGGCCAGCGTAGGATTATAGATTGGAGCAAGATTGTTGGCAAACTGATCATGTGCGACAAATTCTATGAATAGTAGGGATATGCGTCTTCTACCAGAACGCTGGATGGGAATAATTTTCTCAAACTGAGTGCTCCAAGAAATGGAGCCATTTTAGCCCTTAGCAGCGCCACATGTGTAGCCGCAAAACATACAAATTTCACTTGGTCATCTCTTCTCTGAAGGAAGTTACAGACGAAATGCTTCTTTCGCAAAACTTTGGTCCGCAATTTAATGTTTTGCTTGAAGGCAGCACCTGCTCAAATCTTCGCGTTTGAGATTTTGCTGGTTTTGGGGTTTTAAGGGACCTAGAACACGTATCCAATAGTGAAACTGCGCGAAACGTACGAGAAATTCACGGAATCGTGGTGCTGCTTCCCGAGCGACTACGCGCGCACCGTCTGACACTCGTGGGTCCCAGCACGCGAAGGCCACAAACGCTTGCACCGAGCGGCCGCGGCCTGTGTGCGCTGGCGCATGAAAGGCAGCTGTGTTCGCGATGTTCGCGACTTCGATTTGGATTTCCTCGCAGGTAAGTCGCAATTCTTTGTGTCCGTTGAACTTTTGTGATGTGCTAACAATGTATTCCACTAATAGCGGTTCAACTCGGAGTTGAGGATTTTGACTCGTGCTGCCTTTAACGAGCTCGGTTTCGCGCCAAGAGTTCGAGTTATATGTGCAGGTATCCCATGTGACACGCACCTCGTGATTGTGCGCAGTGCGCTAGTTAGGGAGTATCTAGTTATTCCGCCGATTTCTGCTTGACGTGAGGCGGCTCAAGCGAGATGCCCGGCGACACGATGCGAACGGGCATGATGCTGCGGGGCAACACAGCCTGTCTATGAGCCGTCCTTAGAAGCATTGGAACGCTCATGGCACAAGCAAGACAACCTTCAACATCTCAGTAAAGTCAACCGCATCACAAATTTATGCAAGTTGTCATCGAGAGGCAATACGAATTCAACATGGAGCTACTTAGCATCATTCGTCCATTGGCAGAAAGCCCTGAAGAGATCAAGCAGGAGTTGGACAGAGCGGTGGTCCTCTTTACGATGGGAAACGAATTGTTGGTCATTGCCGATGATGACCCCTTTGTATCCAATTTCTGCGAGCAGCACAAGAAGGCCGAAGGAACCAGAGATCCGATCCTCTCTGTATTTTTGAAGAAAAAAGAAAAGGAAGAATCAAGCAACCCTAAATCGAGCACATGGAGGATTAAAAAGTATGAGCCGTACCCACAGGTCCAGGTGCGATTCCGTTTCGGGAGGGCGGCACAGGCCCTGGCACCTCTTAGTGCCGTGCTCTGAGGATTCTATTATCCACTCTACGATGTTCCGCAGCGCTTCGACTACCATTTCCTTATGACACCTCGAAAAGTCGTCCGGCTTGGGTTCAGGACAAATGTGCTACCGATGCGGGAAGTTAGGACATTTCTCGAGAGACTGCAGGCCAATAGGGCAAGCATAGTGAAATTGAAGTAGGTGGCATTGTGAGAGCGCGGTCGCTCCCCACGCGAGGTCCGCTACGGCTCTGGGATCTCAGCCAAAAGGCCCTATTACGGTAGCCGCGATGAGAGAGAGGATCTAAAAGGTGAAGCGGTTCAGCAGGCATGGCAAAGCGCTTGGTTTCATGGGAAAGAGGCGGGGCGAGCCAGATTTGGTGGGCTCGGTGCTCTGACATGTGTTCAGTTGATGGAGAAAAAAAAACTCGCCGCCGCTAGGAAAAAGCATTCTTTCTCTGCGCTTGTTGACGACTTGGCCGTTGAAGAAACTATCCGCACCCCAGAGCCGTAAGTTCCTCTGATACATTTATTCTTGGTGCTTATTTGAATATTTTGATCTTCATATATTTGGTCTCTTGTTTAGTTATTGTTTTGTTCGACAGTTTAGTTTTGTTCGTTTCCTACCACTGAAGTGCCCTTGGTATTGGATGTATTAAGGATAAATTTGTCGAAGCACCGATTGTTCTTGGTGTAAAACGGAAAGGAAGATCCGGTCGAGTACACGACAGTCATACCCTAGCCAGATCCGACAGCATACATAAATGTCTTGACTTTTGATTTCCGCTAAAAGTTCCTCCCATGATCCGTAATTGTTTGTTAAAGAGTTTCAATCCGTCAATTCGTTCGCAATCTAGTATGCACTATAGGAAGGAGAGTAGGAGATCAGCAATAGATAACGCACAGTATGTTTCAGAGCAAGTCCAGTTACTAGTGCGGACCGGAGCAGCAAGCGTATGAGCGAGGCTCGGCATCATTCGTATCAATCCTTTAGCCGTTGCCAAAGGTAAGAAGCTACAACTGAATTTTGATCTATCAGATCTGAATGGACCTTTGGCATTTGCATTCCGGATATCACCACGTTAACACGATAAATCCTTTTTTTTGGGAATTTTTGGGGTCACGCGGGCGGCCACTACTTACGTTTTCAATGCCTTACCGTTCCGTCTATCTCTGGCTCCATACGTATCCATAAAGATTTTCAGACTCATCCTGGGGAGGTGGATATCCCAGCGTATGGGTGTATGGCTATGTGTATGTTGTAGCTCAGTAGTTTTTAAGAGTGTAACTTTGTGGAGGTGTGTTAACGAGAATTCTGGTTAGATTCATTAGGCAGAAAGAATCCAAACTTCAGGATTAGGATGGCAGGAATACAGGGCCCATCTCGGGTATTTTTTTGATTTCGCAGTATCAGTTCGTGTTGACCTGCGCATGTGATGGGCAGGGCGGACCGACGGCTAACGGATGCTGAGACATCAAGCCTTTATCAACGGATGCGCCGAACTTGGCCAGGTAGAGAAATAGAAGATTTTTAAGAAGGGGCGCATGACTTGGCTCCGACCACTTGGTGCGCCGTCTATCTTGGTTGCAAAGGGTTGCGAGCCGCAACAGCATACGTGGATGATGTATTATGTTGGAGGTTGAGGAAAAGCTGATAAGAGAGCAATAATAGAATGCCATTGCTTTCCGGAATAAGTTAAACTTTTCCATATGCAGGCGAGGAGCCTGAATCTCGAATCTATCCTCCTTTTCACCTGACATCCATTACTTATGAATATTCTTCAGCACGATGTACATATAGGTACGTACATTTTGCACCATCAACCGGCAAAAATGGGATTCTGGTAAAAAAGCAATAAGGAATTTGTGATAACCTTTCCCCGTTCCTAACCATCGTGCACCAACTTTCAGCGAAGAACCCATGGTCATGAGTATAGATACGTTCTTTCGCTAACCAGGCAGAGAGGATGAGAATGTTCGCAACTTCTTATGCCATGGAGTTTAGCAGAAACGTAAAAAAGAACGTGTTTCCTCCTTCTGTGTCTCAACCTGTCTTCGAATATCGAATATAACCTTCGAATACTCGAACACATTCATATTATTAGTGCCGCTTGTCCAATATTCGAATTCGAATATATTCAAATACGGCGACCTTCTCGAATGTTCGAGCAATCGAATTTTTCGAAAACTCATTCGAGTACGAACATTCGATCATACAGTCCTTGTCTAAAAGATAGACGGATTGCGCGTGCGGTTTCATATTGCTGCGGCCGCAGGATCGAGGTGGGACCTTCTCGAAACTCTCACTTACAGCATGCTCTCACGGAATCTGTCTTCCAGTTCCCGCCGCGATTTTGAAGCGCGGAAGAGAAGGATTATAGTTATAGAAGCCATCGTTAACTGGGCATTAAGACGGCAGCACCATGGCTACAGCCAGAGTTCTACTGATGTTCTTGGCTTTCCTTACGATCGGAGAGGCAGATAGTCTCCGCAGCTGTTGTGTAAGGCGACGGCGTGTAGTGAGTCCACATAGTGCGATCGGAGAAGGACCAGCAGAAGAAGGGAAACACCGTGGCAATCAGCTGCTGGACAAAACAGGAAGCTATGGGCCCAGTTCTTAGAATACCTTACAACATCAACGAGGAAAGCTTCATTCTCACTCAAGAATCGGAGTGTCACGTTCTGTGACTGGGTGATCCTTTACCCTTGCGTGGTTCAGTGGTACGTGATGCAAAAGCTTTATCTGGTCGGACAAACCGCCGACCTTCGGCGTGGTTACAATAAGATGGCCCGCTCAGGGGCGGCCCGCAGCGGATTTACAATTGGTACCATAAATCAAAGCCACGGGTCGTGCACGGGCACGACACTCCCGGGCGACGCGAAAGAAGTAAAAAAAATATTCAATAAGTAGGAAATGAGATAGTACATCCATTGATTCAGCAATAAAAAAGCGAGTGCACCTGAGAATTGCTCATAAGGCAAATGGAGTTGGAGGCAAACAACAAAAGGAGGGAAACAAAAAATGGAAGAAAATGGCTAAAACAAGACTAAAAAAAACTCAGGGGTGATATTTGATCGGTCTTTGTTGGCGATGGCGGTTTATGGAGTTCGTCGGTACGGTGAAGGCTGTGGAGCTGTGAATATGGCGTAGAACGTCAGTGGCGGCGATAATGGCGGCGTCGGCGGTGACGATGGCGGAGATGGCAGCTAGGCCTTGCGTTTCTTGGCCATGTGATACGGGGTGCCTTTGGAAGGACACAACAAGGAGTTGTGACCTTGGCGGCATAAGCCGCACATTACGCCACAATCTCCCTGGTGTGCCAACCTCAGGCATTTCCCGCACAGACCAAACTCTGAAGCGTACGTGAGTAGGTATCAGGAAAACGCGGACATCTGCCGATGTGGTGCGAGTCGGCGTTTTCTGCAACAGTGCAGAAAACGCAAGCCGATTTTGGTGCCGTTCTTTCCAGTAATTGGGAAAGGATTTCATCCAGCTGACGAAAATTGGGGAGGGCGCTCATAGTAGCTTCCAGCCGACTGTCGAGGTGGGCCATTCGGGCCGTGGTGGAGGAGGCCAGTTCTTCAACTTTCAGGTTCAGGACATCAAGCTTTGAGTCGATGGTCTTCAGGAGCTCCGTGTGGAGTTCCTCAGTGTTCCAGAAGCGGGTCGAAAGTAGTCATTTTGTTGATACAGAGGAACATCTCCCCGACTTTTAATACTGGTCCCCTCTTCGCCACGCCCATACCATGCTGTATCTCTATGGAAACTTACAGCAGTGGAAGCATGGCTCCGCCGGACACCACACGTCCACCTACGAGGAATAACTTGATAGAATACCGTTTTAAGCGATTACCATTCGGAATAAATGCTTCTCCAAATATTCTCAATATTTCTCTTATTTCTTATCTCAATTCACAAGATAACGATTTGGCAAAAGAGATAATGAAAAACCTATATGTTGATAATATTCTTCTATTCGCATCAACACCCGCGGAAGCACTTTCCAAATAACGGAAATCCAAAGAAATATTTGCGAAAATCGGTATGAATTTGCGAGAATATGTATCCAATAACACCACAGTTAACGAAAGCACTGTGTGACAGAACTCCTACCGGAGAAATCAAATTTCTGGGAGTTCAGTACACAGGGTGCGCGCAAATTATTGGCGCGTGGTTTTTTAAAGCTCCAATCGGGTAGTATTAGGTAGGACGGATCGAATTCATAAGCCATGCTCTAGGTATCCTTGGTATCTTGAATTTTAGCTTGAAGGTATTGCCCATGTAACTCACTTCATTTGCATTTCTATAAGCTCTACTTTGGATATGTTAGTGGGTAAGGTCACTTGTACTAAATGGGTAGGAATGGACTGATTGAAGTTCGTCCCTGAATAATCTTGAAAATATCTTCTGAAATAACACTTGCGTGTTAAGAGTGGTCTGAGCTGAAAGCTTCCCTATGTCTACAGAGACCAGGAAAGTGGTCACTCGGCAAACTTGCTGTTTTTTGTGGTAGGTATTCCTCCAACAATCATACCCACAACATAGCCTTCGAATTCGCTCAACCATAGCTGACTGGAGCTTAAAAAACCACGCGCCAATAATTTGTGCGCACCCTGTAATACACAGACAGATGATTTCTCTGTAGAGATAAACATCCGTCACAAGGAAAAGCTCACTAAACGCGACATTGCTAGCCAATTAAATTCGATTTATGATCCAATTGGTTTAGCAGCGCCACTGTTAGTGAAATTGAAACATTTGATGCTGGAGATATATTGTTGCAAAATAGACTGGAGAGACAATGTCCCAAAAGACCTCCAAACAAAATGGATGCGGGCATGCGATGGCATCAATAACGTGTCAATAAGTATACCTCGCACCTTACGCATGCCCCTCTCAGGTGACGACACCGCAGGCTATAGCCTGTGGGTATTTTGCGACGCCAGTGAGATAGCAATGGCGACCTGTGCGTATTTGCGGCAAAATAAATCAAATACAGTGAGCTCCCTTATTAGTGGAAAAACAAAGCTCGCACCGAAAAGAACTAAGCAGAGCATACCCAGATTAGAATTACTATCTGTTCTCATGGGAACACGTCTGAGCTACAACATCTGTGATTGCACAATCCCGATTAATAAGGAAGTAAACATAATTTCTGACTCAAAAGTTGCTCTCGCATGGATAAAATCATCCAAAAAGTTACCACAATTTGTGGCAAACCAAAGAGAACGAACGCTGAGGCTAAAGGCGAGTGTCGAATCAAAATGCATCGGTGGTTCGGTGGTAGAATGCTCGCCTGCCACGCGAGCGGCCCGGGTTTGATTCCCGGCCGATGCACCAAAATTTGTCACGTTCTGTGACAGGGTTATCCTTTACCCTTGTGTGGTTCAGTGGTAGGTGATGCAAAAGCTTTATCTGGTCGGACAAACCGCCGACCTTCGGCGTGGTTGCAATAAGATGGCCCGCTCAGGGGGCGGCCCGTAGCGGATTTACAATTGGTACCATAAATCAAAGCCACGGGACGTGCACGGGCACGACACGGAGCATACCCTACTATCTACTACGTAAATGGATAAACGCAGTTATCAAAAACGCAAGTATAGGTAATAAATGTCTCACCCCTCATTCGTTCAGGGGTGGAGCGCCAACGGTAGCCACTAAAGGGGGGTCAACCAAGAAGAAATAAGAAGAATCGGTGGATGGAAATCTTCATCTGCTTTAACGCATTACATTGAGCCAACACCATTAATTTTTCTTCACTACTTACATAGTGCGTAATATTCCAATTTTTAGTATTCGCTGTCGTTGACACTTGCTTGGCTGAGACTCAGACGAGACGCAGAGACGGAAACTTTGAGGTCATGGTGGGTCTATTTGCTCGCAAAACGGAAATTTCTGCGCGCAAAACGCTGGAGGCACTTTGGATTACAGCAAAGTGTCCAAAAATGAACAGAAAAGACGAGTGTATCACCACCACGAACGAACTCATGCAGTACCTTGACATGTGCGGGTTTTGATCCATTACCCACGTTCAGCTACGGGGATCTCCTTTCCTTCATTCAGTGCATGGCTAGCTGAAGGTGGTCCTCCAAACACCTGCTCTGCAGAACAGGTGAGTTTTACGTGTGCTGGCACTCTTTGCTCCTTACCTTCCTCTAGTTCCTAACTGAGCTTTCATTTTGTGGCTTGATAAGGCGTTCGGGCGAGTAATTGTTACCACAGATTTGGTTGCAATTGGTTGTAATTTGGTGTATGCAGTGTTTTTGTACGGAGCCTAGCACGAATGAAACCTTCTCCTACCGATGAAGCGAGCAAAACAGTTTTTGACGGAGAATACGGAATTAAAATGTATCTTATTGCTAAACAACACGTTGTTTATTATTCTGCACTTTATGCACGCAGCATCAGCGCCTCAACGAGTCCCGGAGAATAACCGCGCCACAAATTCTATGGACTAAAACATTTGAACCATTCAACTTTCTAAAGTGTTGCCGTCAACAACTTCAGCTTCTTCCCTAAACTTTGCCTCAAAAGTCCATGCCTGGTGAAAAGCTGTACTGTGAAATGTGCATTTCTGTCACAAAATCTCGAGTTCAGATATCGGTTCACGATTACCAGGAACTATGTCTAATTTATTCCAATGGATACAAAAAGAATGCTCAAAGATCTCGTTCAGAATACCCTTTCAGTCAGGAAGTAGGAGTTATTATTGTGTAAAATGAAACTGTTAAAAATCAGGAGTTTAAATGTTCCAAAATCCTCACCGTAAGAAGCAACACGTGAAGAGCATGACCAATACAAGATAATATATCAACATTGTCCGATGAAACTTTAAAACCTACTGTAAAACAATGCTCAAAATTACATTAATACAACAACAGGCATAAACGGAGGGGGAGGCGATGAAACTTGCAGACGGTAACTAGCGCCATGTACTGAATGAGCTGAAAGAGGAGCGTTGCGTAAGTAAACAAAAGTAAAAAGTAATCACGATATATCGACAGTGAAATCACCACCTGCTAGGCTGTCCACCTCCAAACAAGGAACTTTTCGGCTGATTTTGGTTCGTTGTGCCTCCTCCAAACAAAGAACTGCCACCTGACGTGGCACCTCCGAACAAACTTTTGTTCCCAGAAAACCTAAATAACAGTCTAGCAATTGAAACACCTCAGAAAAACAGCAATATACTCACGATGAAAATCCTCCTCCTGTCGCTGATGCTCCACCGAAAGCAGTAGTTTGTTGCGCTGTTGGGGAGCCGAACACAGGTTTTGCACCGAATACAGGAGGTCCACCGAATTTTGGCGCGGCACCGAATACCTAAAAATGAGTCAATGACAAAGTATCGACCAGCCGTGTGTGTGTCAAATATGGATTCAGAGGCTGTGTGGGTAATTGTACCGATTTGGACATTGACGATGAAGGTGATGTGTTGGATTGGGCAGCTTGCTGCGCTGCTGTAGCAAACGATGACGTCTGCGTATTACCACCAAATATCTACAAAATCATATATCGAAGCAATGCCATGACAGGTACTACTGATTCCAGCTCCGCCAACAAGTACATAAAGCGTACCGAAGGTTGTCCTGTCTTGAAAAGTGAGCTTGAACCTGGCTGAGCCGAAGCACTTTTTTAGCAGATTACTTGTTCCCATCCCGAACACGTTTTTGCTAGCATTTGCACTTGTGGTCGAGCCGATACCACTAGAAAATCAGTGAGTTCCAGACTAAAGACATTCAAAGAAGCAAAGATGAGATGCTTACCTCATGAAGCCTCCGCCAAATATGCTACCGCCGGAAGACTGAGGAGCACCACCAGCTGCACCATCATCGTCCATACCTTCGTCGTTATCCGTGCTGCTGGCGGCTGCCGCAGCAGCAGCGGCGAAACCTATATGGCAACTACTATAAACAAGCCATACTAGTTGGGAAAAATGGTAACAAAAGTGGAAAAGAACGAGTTCATTCCGTTCCTTTTCTTAGATACACTAATAGTAAAAAAGGAATGAAAAATGGTTGAAATGGAATGGATTCTGACCTAAGCTGCCACCGCTGCTAGGCTTCGGAGTGAACGTGAAAGATGCTGTCGGCTGAGCAGCCTCTGCCTCGGTTTTGGGTTTGAACGAGAATGTCACCGCATTTGCACCAGCAGCTGACCCTTGAGCTGAAATTAGGAGCACTGTAAACTCTCTAAATAACGAAAATAATGCGATTCTTACTGGATCCCGTATCCTTCGCCCCAAATAGACTACCGAAAGCACTGGGTTGAGCAGTAGTACTTTTCAATGAGCCAAATATGCTTGATGACGTTGTTGTAGTCGTCGTCGTCGTTGGCGCAGTGGATATTATTGAAGTGGTGCCAAATAGGCTCGAAGTTGTTGTGGTTGCGGTAGTCGCTGGTGTAGTGGAACTTAATGATGTTGTTCCAAATAGGCTAGTTGTCGCAGTTGTCGTTGTTGCTGGAGTTGTAGAACTAATTGAAGAAGTGCCGAATAGACTAGACGTCGTTGTAGTTGCAGTTGTTGGCGAAACTATCGTAGATTTGCCAAATATACTCGACGGGGTTGTCGTTGTAGCAGTAGTAGTGGCTGTCAAAGGGGAAGAAGCCAGCGAAGGCTCTGAAATGTATCAAATTTGTCTTGAAGGATGAAGGTGCAGACGTAAACAAGGCTCAGTGCAGAATGACTTTATCCAATTGGAGGTATTTATTAAATAGATTAAATGAAACTCCGACATCCAAAAGACCGTCCTAATGCCGAACCTATGGGAATCTCCTATGCTGATAGTATTCAGTCATGAGTGGTTCAACATTCTTCGCTACAGAAAGAACTCAAACGGAAAGCAATAGTAGTGAACCTGTGGCACTACTATTTTGCCTTAATTTGCAACCTTCGCGCCCCGATGCATACTTCATAGGCGATTTTCAAGGAAGCAATTACCGTTTCCTGCTAAAGAAACATATTCTCAGCATTTACTCACCTAATCCCGATTTAGCCTCCGGTTGCTTCACTTCCGGAGATTTAGTAGCGCCGTTTTCATCTAAAAAAAATTCTTCAGCGAAATCCAGCAGAAAACGAGACAAAACCCAACCAAAGCTCACCCTTCTGGTCTTTCTCGGTCACAGTCTCCGAAGGCTTAGCAAGAGGCGCAGACGGAAAGGAGAGTGGCTTTGACAGTGTAGCGCCACCAAATATTGAAGTCGTAGCCGATTGCTTAGCTGAAGTTGCAGAATAGTAAAAAAGGAAAGTGAAGGCAAGGAAACAAGATTAAAGCAAAAACTGAAAAGAAAAAAATATATCTTAACGAAATCGAAGTAGCTATTACCTCCTCCACCAAACAGAGATGTTGGTTTCGTTTCCGCTCTTTCAGTTGTAGAAGATTCAGTAGCAGCTGAAAAGACAAACAAGATGAACAACTTAATCACTGTTTGTAAAAGCATTAACCAAGACCACCAAAACTGTTAGAACATTGCATACCTTTGTTTCCGAAAGTGATTTGCTTCTCGTCCTTCTTTTCAGAAACAACACTAGCTGTAGCACCTGAGAGTAGACTTTCATTGCTATAGACACCTTGGGAAGGGTTAACTCAATTATTTCTTCATTTTGTTGCATTTGTAGTATATGTATGCATTTATTCCTAATATATGCATTGATCTCTGATTTCTGATCCATATCCTGCTCTTTGATTGAGCACACTATAGCCATCCGCGCCTTTGCCCTAGATAAATCTGGTGTGGATATGCCACGTATCCTGGGGATATGCACCTGGCTGAGACCAATGCCACGCCCCTATAATATCGCGTATAAATATCCCGTTGAATTGTAAATATTTCTCCTTCTTCACACAATCGACTGTTATAAGTTGTAGATTAATAAATCTCAAATCTCATTTTTCTCTCTCACAATTGCAATCCTTCTCTAAGCAGAAACCGCTTAGGAAAAACCGCTAGACATCACTCATTCCCCCGGTTAGGTGGGATTTACACATTCAAGATGATAGGCAACGAAGGTGACAAAACCTCACACAGTAGCGCGTACCGGATGACAAACTGGATCATGATAACACACAACTGGAAATAAATGAAAAAAGAGAAGTAATGAAATGCTCACCAATTCCTCCAAACAAGGACGATTTCTTCTCCTCACTCTTTTCAGGAGTTGCTGTAGTAGCTTTTCTCTACAAAATGTAGATATGTAAATGTCTACCTATGCAACTACGTTACTCGTACCGTTTAGCGCTCCAAACTGCGTCGACTGCTTACCCAAATCCTTCTTTTCAGGGTTGAGCGATCCTGTAGTTCCTAGACCACCTGAAGACCGAGAAAATGCAGTTGTAAAAAAAGAAAACACTGGAATGAATCACGAACAAAACTCACCAAACAATGACTTCGATCCATTTGTGGTCTCTGTGGTGGTTTTCGAAGTGGAAAATGCTGGAAATGAAATGTCAGTATGCGGTAAACAATTTTCTAACTCACTTCAAGTTCGTGCGAATCTAAAATAAATGAAACACGTCTTACCAAACAAAGGTTTCGATTCCGTGGCCGGAACAGCAGTTTTAGTCGTTGACTCTTTAAAAAAACATAGCTGGCATTCGAAAACATGGGAATACAAGCAAAGAGAACAAGACATAGGACTAGTAAGGTTTTCTACAATCAAAATCACTCACGTAGACCACCAAAAATCGACTTCCCACCCAGCGAGTTCACCTCCGTTCCCAACTTCGAGGTAGCTTCTTGTGAGTTGACACTTGGAGGCGTGATGGGATTTGCAGACGAGAAAAACGACCCGCTTGGTTTTAGCGAACTCTGAAAAACAAAGTACATATGATCTCCTCCAATAATTTCTTAAAGAAACATACATCTCCTAGTTTGAATCCTGGGGTGGATGTTGCAAGAGGGACGATAGTGCTTGCTAAAACAACATCAGATATAAAAAATCAAAACGAAGAAGCCAATGAAAAAGAACCAACTGCTCAGAGTTTTATCACTGGTTGACTTTGGGACATCACCAACAGTCGATGCAGGCTGTTTTGAGAGCGAAGATAAGGCGGATGTAACTGCAAAAGAGCAGAATTTCGAATCCTCCAACACATGAGCGTATTTCTCTAGCGAATTTTGTTCCGTAAAATTCAAAATATTCAATTCCCTCATAAGCGGCGAATTCGAAAGAGTCGCCATGACACTGTCTAACGACGCTAGTGTTGATCAGAACTTTTGTTTTTCATTTATTTACATTATTTTCACCCGAGGGAAATCCAAGACCAACAGATTTCAATCTAAAAGGAGTAGGTAAATACAGTAACAGCAGAGATGCGTCTACTTGAGGAGAAAGCGTAAGAAAACAATAGCTATATGAGAAAAGAACACTGAAACGCCCACCAGAAGGAGTATGGGTAAGAGTGGGAGCCGTAACGGGAGGCGCATCCGCTTGTGTGCTTGCGTTTCGCATAGTCAGCACTTGCTTCACAGTGTGGGGAGATGATATCTAAACCAGTGAAAATAGTTTTGAAAGGACCAATAAAGGGCAAAAAAAGCATATGAAAACGACAAACCTTCTGATACAAGGAGGTTTCAAGATTTGGAGCGTTTAGGAACGAAGAACTCAGTGTGTCATCACTAGCACCACCATCAATCCGTAGCAATTCCACCTTCTTGGTCATAGTTTTGATATCTTTCTATAAATACATTAGATATGAGCCGCGCATGTACTTTTTAGCTGCCCAAACGTGGAATAACACCATGTTGTACCTTAGCAGTCATGATCTCCAGCATTTTCGCTCTTTGTTGAGACTTCGATGCCGTCCGGTCGAAGTGCAAAGGTTTTGGAGCACTTGTGATGAAAACGGAGGACGGTGCTTCATCGTAATTAGATGTGTCAGTTGCTGTCAAAGTTGAAAGCGAAGGGTCAGCTGTCGCGGTAGTTGAGTTCAACCTAAATCGGTAAGTGAAGGAGAATAGAAGCGAAACCTTAACGAGATGAAAACTGCCATTTCAGTAGAGGAAGGATGATGACAAGGTTTATTAAGGAAAAAAAATCTGAGTTCTAACACTTAGCGGACCTAAACAGAAACATAATGACGAAGAAATTGAGAAACGTCAGAACAAAATACGATTTCTTTCCCCCTTTCTTTGAACAAGTCACAATTTTCTGGTCCCGTAGGGATCCAATAAAGAGGGTGACAAAGGCAGGCTAAGACAAGCACTATTAACTGCTCAAAAAAAGTAGAAAACATACTGTTTCTTAGTAGTGAAATGCAGCGCCTTCCTTTCGACATCATCCACGCGACCTCGAACTATAGCAAAGTAACGTGCCATGTTTTTCATGCTTTCATGAAGTCGACCCTCGAATTTCGGATCGAATTCCGAAACGCGACGCGGTTTGGAGGCAACCTGGAAGACTGGATTAGCAAACTACGAAGGACCGCAGGGATATCGTGCACTCACCGAAATCTTCTTGGTTTCCGCAATCAACTTCTTCGCCTCATGGAGCCTTATAGTGAAGTCTTCGAATTTTTGCATGACACTGTCTGACTGAGTCCTCTGCAAAATACAGGGTACAATAGAACGGAAATCATCAAGTTATGAGATAAGCTCATAGAGTAGACTAACCTCTAGAGGGTCTAGTGGGCGCCTGTAGCTCAGTTCAATATCCCTGCACTCCTTGTGAGTCGCAGTCTTTTCCTCTATTAGTTCTTTTTTCTCTAAAATGAAAAAAATTCTCTTGACTGCTCACTATTTCACGATTTAAAAATCGGAAGTTCTTAGTACTGCTTCTATTAAATTTAATTTGAAGTGAGTAACTCACCTACTACCATCCTCATCAAATCACTTAGTTCTTCATCCAACTCACAAACCATTCGATGAATTTCGTCGGCCGTCTCCGAATTTTCAGCATGGGTCAGAGATGCAACTAAATTGACAGTTCGAGGGTTTCAGCGCTAAAACAACGGAGGAATCAAAAAATACCAGCTTCATCAATGGCTATCCCAGCTTTCTGCATATTGATGGAAAAAGAATGCAAATCTCTATGTGAGTCGTGCCACACTTTGC